>PVKA01039486.1:0-19454 GCA_004027165.1 Ctenomys sociabilis
TTTTTTTTTTTTTTCCTTTTCTTTTTAGCAGAACAGGGAATTGAACTCAGGCCCTTGCACTTGCCAGGCAAGTGCTTATTTTACTGAGCTATCTCCTTGGCCCCCGGAGCAGTATATTTTAAGACTAGGACATGCTTGAAGCCATGGGTAGTACCAAACCCTAGAATTTCATGCCTTTTCAGCAAAACTAGCACAGAAATTTTTCACAATTTCATGGATTCAAAAAATCATTGGTATAGATCTTAGCAACTTTAAGTTCTTTTCTTTCATTAAGTTGAAAGCATTTACCTTGTAAATTAATGGAAGCACATGAAGGTTTTCTTTGGCCTATCTGAATTGTTAGCATAATTATTCTCACATTTTGCATGCATTATTCAGTGTAACAAGGGTTATTTTTGAAAGCAGATTCTGTAGTGTAGTTAGTGGTTACCACATTTACTTCACAAGGGTTACTTGAACATAAATACTATGATACCCTGACGGCTGATCTAAGCTAGAAGATACTGCTAGAAGATGCTGCTGGGTGGGTGTCACATATGACATGGACCCACTGGACAAATGATTCAAATCTCAGGCAGGGATGATGTAGGACAGTGCAAATTTTATCACACTATTCAGAACAGCAGATGATTTAAAATTTTGAAGCTGAATTTTCTGATATTTGGGTTACATTTGATCACTGATTACTAAAACTACAGAAAGTGAGACCATAAATAAGGTGGAGGGAGCCACTGTCTTTTATAAACTAAAAGAGTTATAGGACATTTTGTTTATAAGGGGCATTAGGAATAGAGTAGCTCATTAAGCACTGAAGTGTAGAGTCAGCAGAGTTTCAAGCCCACTTCTGCTACTTTCTAGCTATCAAATTTTATTTTTCAAAGGGTCATGCTATGTACCTGAAGCTGGATTCAAACTCATGATGCTCAGCCTCCGGGGTGCTTGGATTACAGGTATGTGGCACCACACTTGCCTTAGTGACACTATGATTTTATGCATAAAATGACAAGGACAAAACAAAATATTGACAGACTGATAAAGGAAGGAGGCACTCTCAGTGAAGAGACAGAAGACTGGAAATAGGAATATGGGCCAGAAAAATAGTTTTAACTTCTTTATCCAGAATATGTGAAAATGGAGTCAAAGAGTCAAGAGAAAGGATACTGAATGTCATTTGTTTTAAATGTCATCCTTTGTCACAGATGCATAAATATTTTGAAGCAAAGGCAGTCACAAGCAGAGCTGATGTTCTTCCACAACAGCACAACTCCTCAGACAAATGTGATAGCAAATGCTCTTGAGACTGTGTGGGAGTCTCAAAGGAGAGGAAATAGATCAAGAGGAGGCCAAAAAAAAAAAAGATAAAGAACCAGAAGCCAGAAGAAGAACCTCAAGAAGGTAGTCTACTGTGTTTACTGCTGTGTATGGGAAAACTAGTAGGTAAAATGACACTATCATCTGAATTTCAAGTGTAAAGAGGCAGGGGATCTTCCAGGAAATAGTGTTGACAGAGCTCTAAACTATCAAGGCAGGAGAGCCAGGAAAATCTGCAAGCCTGAGGGATATGTAGAATGAAAATTACAGCCAGGTGCAGAGGTACATGCCTATGGTCTCAGCTACTGGAGAAGCTGAAGCAAGATAATCATTTCAAAGTCAGAATATTACAAATGTGTGCACTCATGCATGTGTATGCATGTGTGGTGTCTGTCTGTTGGTCTCTGGTTTTTTTTTGGTCTCTGTTATTTTGAGACAGATCTAACCATGTAGCTTAGGCTGGCCTTGGACTCTCAATTTTCCTGTTTCAGCCTCCTAAACTGATACTACATGTGTATGCCACCATACCTAGCTCAAGACCCCATCTCCTTAAAAAAACAAACAACTTCTCCCCCAGAAAAACGAAATTTGTAGATTTTATTCTTTTTTTTCAGGGCAGGGACAGGTGGGCAGAGGTCTTGCTGTGTTGCCTAGCTGGCCTCTAGCTAACTCTTAAGAGTAAGGAATTAATACTGATTCATATTCCCAAATAGTTGGGATTAACAGGTATCTGATAAAAAATTGAAGAGTTTATTTATTTTTTTTTTTTGGTGATACAGGAATTGAACCCAAATCCTTTGCATCTGGCCCCCCCCCTTTTTTTTTTCTTCCATTTTATACGGTTTTGCTAAATTGCCCAGGAGGGCTTGAGTTTTAATCTTGTCTTTGTTTCCCAGAGTGCTGAAATTATAGGCATGCCATGCTTGATTAAAAAATGAAGATTAAAAAAAATTGTTTGACTGCTGTGCTGACCCTGCTCCCTGAGCACACTGAGACAGCAATTGAGACTGGGTGTGGTGGCTCTGCCTGCAATCCCAGCTCTTAGGAGGTTTTAAACAGGTGGATCACTATGAGTCTGATCTAGTAGTGAGACCCAACATCCTATAGACCCTTCCCTAAAATACCAAAACGAAAACAAAAAAACAAACAAAAACAAAAACAACAAAAAGACAAACATTGTTTGAATAGAAAATTGTTGAGCATATTTATAAGTTAGAGGAAAAAATCTGAGGAAGGCCTGGAAGTGGCAAAGACTGGAATTAAAACTACCTATTGGCCATCAAAGGATAAAAATGCTGCCGTTAAACCACATAAGCTGGTTTATTGGGATATCAAAAAGCATGAATCCATTTTTCTAAAACTAATAAGGGGCTGGAGAGATGGTTCAGTAGAATAAGCATTTCCCCGGCAAGTGCAAGGGCCTGAGTTCAATCCCCAGTTTCACAATAAACAAACAAATAAATATATAACTAAAACTAATTCGGAAATTTTTATCACACTACCAAAATATAACATTTTTTAAAGTTTAGTGGTAATGTGGAGATCATGTTTTTGGAAGATGAGATGAATAATTTAAAACCTGTACATAGCCTGTGATCTCAGTGCTTATGAAGCTGAGGCAGGAAGATCACTGTGAGCCTGAGGCCAGCCTGGGCTACACGGTGAGTCAGATCAGCCTGAACTACACAGTGAGATCTTGTTTCACCCAAACCAGAATGAAAAAAAAAAAAAAAACAAAAAACAAAAAAAAAACCCCCACCAAAAACAACCTCCCTCTCAAACCGAAGCACAAAAGGTCTCCAAAGCAAAGCAACAACATGCCTTACTTTAATATTTCTTCTCTGCACTGTCTCTGTGTGGCAAAACAAGCAATGGCCCACATTTTGATTTCAACTCCTGTGTGGAACTGTTTTCCACGCATGTCCCATACCCCATGGCTTGGTGTTGCTACTGTTCGGTTCTATGGAAGGAGAAAGGAAAAATAATATGAGAAAGTAGTAACAAAAACTTAGCAATATATTTCAATGAGCTGAAAATAAGTATTTCAAATTGCTGAATTGATATATTTCTGATAGTCTACACAGAATTGGCTGTTTTAAGCCAATGAGGTCAGTTGGTTGGTTGGTCAGTTGTCTGTCTGTTTATCCATGTATGCATGCATACCAAGTAGGCACTTAAGTTGCTGAACTATCTCCCTGGCTGGCCCTTATGCCAATATTATTGATATATATATTTTCTTTTTTTGGGTTTTTTATGAGACAGGGTCTCACTCTGTAATTCAGGCTAGCCTTGAACTCACTACGTAGCTCAGGCTGGCCTCAGACTTGCAGCACTCTTCCTGCCTCAGTCTTCTGAGTGTTGAGATTACAGGTATGGACCACCACACTTAGGTACGTTTTTAACATAAAAATTTTCTAAACTCAAGCAAAGGCACTCACCTTGAAATAGGAAAATATATTACTGGAGCAAAGAAACATTTTCTTTCTTTCTTTTTTTGCGGAACCAGGGATTGAACTCAGGCCCTTGCGCTTGCCAGGGAAGCGCTTATTCCACTGAGCCATCTCCCTGGCCCATACTTTCTAAATTCTAGACTTAGTGAGGGTGCCCTCTCCATCTTCTTAAACTACATGTACATGATTAAAACATGATCAAAAGTGCCTTACCCGTCCTCCATACTGGAGCATAGGTGCTGGAAGGACACGTCCAGTTACATGGGCCATTTCATCCCGAACTTTAAACTGAAACTCCTGAACAAATGGATCTGTTTCATAATTTGCACTTCTTACCTAATAACAAGAAAGTCAATAGTTACTCTCAAAATTTCCTTTTTTTGGTCTATTATTATTAATGTATATAGTACAAGATCTATAGGGTCTCACTTTACAGACTGGACTCATAATGATCCTCCAGTTTTCAGCCTCCCGAGCACTGGGATTATAGGCATGCACAACCACACCCAGTCTCAATTGCTGTCTCAGTGCAGGAGACAAACCCTTGTCCCTGGGCCTGCCTAAGCAGGCACTTGAGTCTGCTGAGCTATATGGCTGGTCCCTTTTTTGGTCTTTTAGAGACAGGATCTCACTATGCAGTGCAGGCTGGCCTCAAACTCACTCTAGTCCAGGCTGGCCTTGCATTCACAACAATCTTCCTGCCTCAGCCTCCTGAGTGCTGGGATCACAGGGGTGCACCACCATGCCCAGTTTACTGTCCTCATTAAACTTTTCTTTTTCATTTATTTATTTATTTTGGTGGAAGCTGGAATTGAACTCAGGGCCTTGCGCTTGCCAGAGAAGTGTTTATTCCACTGAGCCATCTCTCCGGCTAAACTTTTCTTTCTCTTTTACTATGTCAACTATGTTTTGCAATAGATCTAATCAATGATAACCTAAGTACAGAGCCAAAAGTCTTAACCTGGGGATAATACATCATGAAGTAACTACAGGAAGCCTGAGAATCTCTTGGCATAAATGCATGTATTAAGGTGAGTAATAAAATTTTATGTAAAATTTGAAAGGAAGCATTAAAATCCTTCACTTTCTTTTTTGTTTGGAGTTGAACTTAGGACTAAAGTGCTTGCTAGGCAGGTGCCATGTCACTGGACTATATCCTAATGCTTGCTTTCTTTTCTTTTTCTTCTCCCTTCCACCCTCTTTTGATGCTAGGGCTCAAACTCAGTGCTTAGCAGGCAGTGTTCTACCACTGAGCTACATCGCCAGCTTCTAACACCTTTTTCATAATTAAATGACTTGCTTTACAACTGATATATGTTTACTTCATTATTTTCAGATCAATAGTATCACATTGTCATATAAAATTTGTCTGATGGGACACACTGGAAACAGATAAGAAAGCAAGTATGAGTTGACTTATAGTTTATAAATTTTATATAATGCATCCATACATAAAATCAAAGGAAGAATTTAATGTTATTCGATGTTGTATTCATGCTTCTAGCATAAGAGCTGTTTTTTCAAAATTTTTATTTGTTCTCAGGGTAAGGGTCAAACAAATTTACAAAAAAGGCAGTGTTTATATCTGAATAAAAATATAATTTAAAAACATGTAATCTATATAAGGGACAGCCAGATAACTCAGCGGATTAAAGTGCCAGTTTAGGCAGATGCAGGGGTGAGGCTTGGTCTGCCATTGCTGGCTTAGCCCCTGAGGGGCACTGAATCAGCAAATGAGACAGGGTGTGGTGGCACGTGCCTGTAATCCTAGCATTTGGAAGCTGAATAACAGGAAGATCACAAGTCTGATCTGTGTAGTGAGACCCTGTACTAAACATAATTATTTTCTAATGTTTAAACCTAAATGCCATGTACTCCTGCTGTATGTTAGTATGGTTCCACAGCAAACATATGAAGAATAACAATTACTATTTAAGAACTGATATGTTTGGTACTAAATGCTCAGTAATTAATTTTTGCAATTATCTTATGACCATAAAGGTATATCTTTTCATAGCCTGCACTTTATAGGGGATAAAACTGAAGCTTAGTAAAATCATCTCCCTGGCCCCAACAAGCTTTTTGCTCAAAGATGGTAAATATGGTAATGTTCTACATATGCCAAGGAATTTTTTTTGTTTTGTTTTTTGGTGGAACTGGGGATTGAACTCAGGCCCTTGCACTTGCCAGGGAAGCACTTATTCCACTGAGCCATCTCCCCAGCCCCTAGAAAAGACATGTTGCCACTATAATGATAATACTATAAGTGGAGAGGCAAAACCTCAAACTCAAGGATGTTAGCCTCATCTGTTCTTTTGAGTACTGTCAGTCTGAGTAGTTAAGCTATGATAATTAATTAGGACTGCTAATTATTGAGATTTTATAGATACAGATATCAGTATCTCTTAAAGGTGTTGGTAATTTTTAAAACATTATTATGGTAGAATTAGAGAAAAAATCCAGGACAAGAACCCATCTATATTTTCCTAATTAAAAACATAGTAACTTTCATTCATTCTTTACAAAATTATAAGGAAAAAGAGATCTTTTTAAATAACTCATTTACAAAATGAAAGAGCTAGTTTTATAATCCTTTCTCAATAATTTTTTTTTTTTTTTGGCAGAGCCGGGAATTGAACTCAGGCCCTTGTGATTGCCAGTGAAGTGCTTATTCTACTGAGCCATCTCCCTGGCCCCTTGGAAATACCTTCTTTTTTTTTGGTGGCACCAGGGATTGAACTTAGGACCTTGTACTTACCAAGCAAGCACTTATTCCACTGAGCTATATCTTTCTGGCCCCAAAATGAAACAGTACATTAGTTAATTTTTTTTTTTTTGGTAGTACTGGGAATTGAACTCAGGACCCTGCACTTGCCAGGCAAGCGCTTATTCTACTGAGCCATCTCCCCGGGCCCATTTTCTCAATAATTTTGAAAATTACTTCTGAAAGTGTTACTAAACTATTATGGGGAATGCTTATTATTTTATAATTTTTGTTTACTGAGGCAATGTAGTATTCGAGAGAGTAAGATAAGATCTAAGTGTCCCTTTATTTTCAATGTTTGCTATTTCACTAGATTTTTAAAATTAAAAAAAAAGAAAAGAAATGGGGCCTGGGGATGTATCCCGAGGAGAGGACCTGACCAGCATGCATGAGGTACTGGGTTCAATCCCCAGTACTAAGCTGAAAAGAAAAAAAAACAGTGTTATTTTATCAACAATATGATATTTTTAAGTATACGTGACATTTTGGAATGAGACCATCGATTTTATCAAGCAGCACTGGTAACTCCCACAAGATTATTGAGATTATTTAGACAGTACTCTGTCAGTCTAATATGAGACAGTCTGAGACAAAGTATTAAGACTTTCAAGCCAGGCGTGGTAGTGCTTGCCAGTAATCCCAGCACTTGGGAGGCTGAGGCAGGATTGTTGTGAGTTCCAGACCAGCCTGAGCTACAAATTGAGTTTAAGGCCAGCCTGAACTGCATAGAGACCCTGTCTCAAAAAGACAAGAGAGAGAAAAAAAAAAAAGACTTTCAGTATATCTAGTCATAATATGTTTGAGTGTTTCTCTTCTCCCACCTCTTGTTCAACAAGAGCTTTCAATTCACCATTTAAATCATTAGTTTTTGACAGAAGCTATTCTATGGATCTAATTAGTCTAGGGTTAAATCAGGAGGACTCCATCTTCTTCATATAATGCTTACTCCCCAAAGCCCTAAAAAAACTAAACAAAACTCTACTAGATTAAATCATTACACCCCCTTTCAACTCACAGTCTGCCAGACATGGTGGTACACACCTATAATCCTAGCTAGCACTCAAGAGACTGAGGCAGGAGGATTGCTGTGAATTTGAGGCCAGCCTAAACTAGATAATAAGTTCAATGCTAACAAGACCCTGTCTCAAACAAAAACAAAAACAAATAACTGATAGTATGTGAACTATTTATTAGTAAGGAATGGACTAATAAGAACATTTGTCTTTTATTTTGGAAATTTACCCTAATTATTTTTGGTGGTATTAAGGTGTTTTATCTCCAGCCTTATGTATGTATGTATGTATTTGATTTCTGTTGTTGTTATAGTTGGTTTTTTTAGACAGGGTCTCACCATATAGTTCAGTCTGCCCGAGCTCACTGGTGAAGCCCAGGCTGGCCTCAAATTTGCAGCAATCCCGCCTCAGCCTCCTGAGTGCTGGGATTACAGGCGTGTACCACTACACTTGGCTTATTTTTTGAGACAGTCTTACTCTGCAATTCAGGTTGTCCTTAAAATCACTATGTAAACCTTGAACTCATGGTGATTCTCCTATAGCAGCCTCCCAGGTACTATTTTTTTTCTTTTTAATTTTGAAACAAAGTCTCATAAAATTGCCTAGGCTAGCCTCAAATTTTTGATTCTCCTGCCTCAGCCTCCTGAGTAGCTGTGGTTATAGGCATAAGTCACTGTGCTTGGGTCTTATTATGTATTAAATTCTCATTTTGAGGGTTACATGCTAACCAATCTGCTAATTTCCTCTTGTCTATCTGGTGCAGATCTTGCTGTTGCCTTGATCATAGTAGAAGTCTGATTGTCTGTTAGCTTTTTGATGCATCGCTGCCCTGCCACAATATTACAGACCTAAAAATAGAAAAAGAAAAAAAAATGTATATATTAGTCTTCAAAAATGTAAAACCTACTTCATTAAGATCCTTCTTTTTAACAACATTTTAACTAAAAAGCCATGAACAAAACTACTTTTAGAGTACAAGTAGACTAAATGCACACAGGATAAAAAGGCTTAGATACAAAAATGCTAATAATAGGGCCGGCCAAATAGCTCAGTAGATCCAAGCCCCTGCAAGCAAGCACAGGGGATGGGGGTTCAATCCCCGGGTTTGCTGTGCTGGCCCTACTCCCAGGGCATGCTGAGACATTGGCAATAGAGACTGGGTGTGGTAGCCTGTGCCTGTAATCCCAGCTCTTGGGAGGCTGTAAATACTATGAGTCCAATTTAGTAGTAAGACACTGAACACTTGTAGACCCTTCCCTCAAACAAAACAACCCAAACCCACCAAAAACAAAACAAAACATGCTAATAATGATTATGGTAAATATAACAGTGATTACACATAGTGGAATAGTGGTAGGATTATGGATAAATTTTTCCATCTTATTTCTTTTAATTAAAATGTAGAATTAAAATGTAAAAACATTTCAAATACCAAAATAAGTATAAGCCGTAGACCATAGAAGACCCCCCAAAACTGAGGAGTAGGAAATATTCCTAATCATGTTTGTGGACAGGATATCATGTCTGCATCTTGTATGATGAATAACCACTAAGACAACAATATGCAATGTATTTATTATTGAAATTGTCCTATTAATCGGTCTTGAAATTGTCTCATTGCTATCTGTTTCTCAATAAAATTACATAAAAAAGTTCGTTAAAAAAAAAAAAAAGAAAATATTTCTTAGTAGCATAAAGACATTACTTCTAGTGGCAGGTAGGTATGCTTCTGTTCCTGCCCCACTTGCAGACAGGGAAGGTGTGGGTATTTCAGCTGGAGAGTATACTTTTCTCTGAAGTACTGTGCTACTGTTCTCTCCACAGTTTGGCCGTTTTCTAACTGTAAAGGAAAGCTGAAAAGAAAAAAAAAAAAAAATAGACCTAAACAACTATTCTCCCGCTATGAGCCAGAGTAACTCCCAACCCACTCTGCCCAGAGCACAGTGCCTCACATCATCACTGCTCTGGCAAATGCCAGCTTTCCTTACGTTTGATGACTGGCAGGCCTTCTTGTTACATTACAAACACGATATTTCCGTCTCATTGTTCCACAATGAGTCACTTCAACTTTTAGACCTGTTCCCAACAAGAGAATGGAGGTTACAGAACTATCACATCTAAAATATCTACATTTATAAAATCTGTTAACTACTTTAAAAACTCAATTCTGATCAAAAAGAAAATCTGTGATACAAGCAATTAACAAATTCCATGTATGACACTGCTGATAACAGTTATAATTGTGGTAGACTTAATGTCAAACCCTTTCCTTGTTCTATTAAGCTCCAAATAATAAAAGGTAATCATAAAATTAGCAAAGAGCAAGGCACAAAGTTCTCCATTAATAAAAACTGTTAGAATAAATTCAGGTATTTATGCTAGGAGAGGGAAAAAAGAATGAAGGTAGTTGCAGTAATCCTTCAGATAGTTTATAGCCTTTAAAGTATGTGATATTGAAAGAGCCCAGTCATCACATACTAACTGAAAAAACAAGAATTTCATAATAAGAAAATCCTTCAAAGATTTATAAAACAGGAAGTAAAAAAGTCAAGACTCTTTTTAACTTAAGCAGAGCAATAGTTTTATTGAAGTATAATATACTGATTCAGATCTTTTTCAGTGTGGATTATTAGAAATCCAAAGTAACTAAAATAATTCCTTTTAACCCCATGAGTATCTGGTGAAAGCAATAAACTCAGAAAACTATGCATACACATCCTTTTTTTATTGCTGTAATCTATATGGCCCTTGAAGGGTTCAAGAATCTGAAACTATCTTCACTTTCTAGTAAAGAAATGGGCTTTAAATCTGCTCAATTTGGGGGTGAGGATGAATTTTCTTAAGTAGTACTGTGAAACAGAATTTTCTGGATGACAGAATGTTCTACATCTTAGCTAATATGATAATCAGTAAGATGTTTTACTGAGAGGTCGG
Source organism: Ctenomys sociabilis (assembly GCA_004027165.1). NCBI lineage: Eukaryota > Metazoa > Chordata > Mammalia > Rodentia > Ctenomyidae > Ctenomys > Ctenomys sociabilis. The sequence goes on from PVKA01039486.1 coordinate 10,473, forward strand.
GGAGATGGCCCTGGCAAGCGCAAGGGCCTGAGTTCAATCCCTGGTTTCACACACACAAAAAAGTTTTACTGAGCACATGAAATGTGGTTAATGTGCCTGAGAAACTGAAATATTAATTTAAACACCTACTCTATTGGTTAGTCTTGGATCTGCCTTGAGAAGAGATAAAAAAGACAGAGAGTGACTATTGGTCACAGATAAGCAACTCATTTATAAATTTTGGCTTGGATCATAATGCTGTAGAAGGAGGATTAGTTTTAGGTCCTTCACAAAATTTGTGATTATTACTCTTTATATTTGTGATTCCTATAATGAAGTAGTTCTCAACTTGGGGAAATTTTGCTCCTCAGAGGTCATGTGTTTGGAGAAAAAATTTTTTTTTCCTTTTCTTGAGCTCACTTTGGAGCCCAGGTTGGTCTCAAACGCACACTGATCCTCCTGCTTTAGCCTCTTGAGTGCTGGGATTACAAGTGTGTACCACCATGCTCAGCAAGAAAAATTCTTTTCCATTCTACTGCGGACTGAACTCAGGGCTGTATGCACTAAGCAAGTACTTACTCTATCACTGAGCCACATCCCGAAAACTTGAGATATTGTTACAACACGGGGGATGCCTATTGGCAACCAGTGGGCCAAGGATATTCCTAATTACCCAGAATACACAGAACAGCACTACCTCTATCCCAACAAAGAATTATCTAGGCCATAATGTCAACAGTGTCAAGGCTGAGAAGTTTTCCTATGGCATATTTTATCTAATAACTAACCGTGGTACAAAACATAAAGTTCATTTACAGTAAATGATATTTACTTTTGATAATCAGCACAAAATTTTTTTTTTTTTTTTGTCTTTTTGAGACAGGGTCTCACTATGCAGTTCAGGCTGGCCTTAAGCTCACTTTGTAGCTCAGGCTGGTCTCGAACTCACAACAATCCTCCTGCCTCAGCCTCCCGAGTGCTGGGATTACAGGCCTGCACCACCACGCCTGGCTATCAGCACAAATTAAGATGCTAAATGGGTATTCCCATTTCAGATTGGTGTGGTACTTTCTTGAAAAGTACTCCTAATAGAATTTGTGAGAATTAGGTTTTCCCTGTATAAAACTACAATTTCAGATCAGTTACAGAATTTACTACGCCTCTGTATTATAAAGGAGATTAAACAATAAAAGGACACCCTTATAAGGAAATACTGTACCAAAAACATGAAGTAAAGCAAGATGTAAAAATGGTTATGAGAAACATAATAGAAACGTTTAAAGCAAATTTCTGTTACTTGTAGAACTTTTTAGGTTGTTCCTCTGTTAAAAAACACAAGGTTCTATATACCTACAAAATAAGTTTTCACCAAAAGTAAGTTGGTATTTTTATATACATATAGTACTTTTGCCATACATTTTCCCCAGTATTTCTGTTGCTTAATTACCATAAATTTTGGATACAAAAACCCAAAGTTATTACCAAATATTTGGGAAAAGATTCAGCTGGAGTAAAAATGAATATACTAAAAATATACTCATTATAGCAGTTTGTGTCAATATTTAACAGTTACCAACTTCCTCATACTTGCTAAAATGCTATAGCCAAATAGCACAGAATATAAAATTCTGATTCTCTTGAATTGCTGTGGTAGGAGTACATGATATGCTTTTTAAGGAGCCCTTTTTGTTTTAAGTCTTGAGTTTGAATGGAGAAATAAAAATTACTGATTTATCAATTAGATTTTCCTACCCAAAATCTAAGATCACAAAGTTAGACTCCAAAATCTAGGGAGCTAGCAAAAAAGTTAAAAATTTAAAAAATGGACTAGATAGTTCTCTGCCCCAGTGCCCCACCCCAAGCCCTCCATCCAACCAAATTTTGCCTTTAATAAATATTTAACCTATAAACTTGGCTTTACCTTCACTATAACATGAACTTTATAATGCTTTCTAGTCATTTTTTCAGTCATTTCTTTGGGCCCCTGAGCAGTTGAAGTTAAGACCGAGTCCATGCTCTCCGGGCAGCAGTTGAATCCTTGTTCTTTACATCTTGTATTTTCTGTGATAGAGTGGTGATATGAGTTGATTGCATAGTTACCAAAGAAATAATGTAAGTGATTTCATGATATCAAAGGTGGTAACTAAGCAGCAACTCCAATGGAAACCACAGCATTTAGATGACCACATATATAACAGTACGTGATGTACTAATCTCCTGATAATGCTAAGTGCAGTTAATATAGGTTATGAAAGGACAATAATATGACTGCAAAAAGTTACACTTGACAAGTTCTTATTTGGGCACTTAAATAACTTGAAATAAATAAATGCTTATTTTTAAAGCAGGAAGGATTTACCTTTCAATGTTTTACTACAATGACTGGTTCTTTTCTGGCTATCACAGTATGGCAAAAAATGAATGATTACTGGAGCAAGTAGGATGTACTCAGCTACTCTAACTGATCTAGGACTGAGGGAAGATGAGTAAACAATCTTGAATACTTCAAACAGCAAGCTGAAAGATATCTGCAACAAATAGGTAAATCTTAAAATAAAAACCTAACTATTTCTATTTAAAAGCTAACAGTATATGATACTCATATTGTTTAGAGAATATCTAATTTCTCTGTATGCCTAAAAAATAAAATGAAATACAGTAGAGACACATCTTAAATCAGAATTAAGTTGTAAAAATCACCAACAAGGCAAAAATTGTACATAATCAAAACAGTACATAATCAAATCTTTTAAAAATCCTTAAATTGTTGATACAGTATATGTGTATTTGGACAAAAAAAACTATATATGTATTGTATATTTAAATGTAGTTAGAAATGGACATATATAATACACATAAAATATAAATTTCAGAATACTGGGGCCGGGGAGATAGCTCAGTAGAATAAGTGCCTGCCTGACAAGTGCAGGGTCCTAAGTTCAATCCTTGATATCAAAAAAAAAAAAAAAAAAAAAAAAAAAAAAAAAAAAAAAAAAAAAAAAAAAAAAAAAAAAAAAAAAAAAAAAAAAAAAAAAAAAAAAAAAAAAAAAAAAAAAAAAAAAAAAAAAAAAAAAAAAAAAAAAAAAAAAAAAAAAAAAAAAAAAAAAAAAAAAAAGGAAAAGAATACTATTAAAATTATTTCTTTTTTCTTGGGAGACCACCAAGTAATGAATTTAGGTGAACTAAATGTATATATAATGTAATAAGCTATAGAAATTTTCACTACTAAGTAAAACACGCAAAATCAATAGCCAGATTTATGTTTGCAGGACTGCTAAATTAAAACTCTACAACAATACTGGATATAGGTTAGCCCCATATACATTTTCTTTTTATCTTCGGCAGAACCAGGGATTGAACTCAGGCCCTTGCTCTTGTCAGGGAAGTGCTTATTCTACTGAGCCACCTCCTGGGCCCCTCCATACAATACATTTAAAAAAATTATTTTTTAAATATCATTTCAGAAAAATAAGAAAGTCATTATATTATATATAATATGTTGAAAGACTGATTCTACTAGCAATATTTTTTGAAATAAGTTTTTTACTTTTAACAGTATTATCCCATGAGACACTCTTGTCCCTTCAACTAGAGTACAAAGAAATATTCAACTACTTATTGATGTTAATTCCATTACCTGGAACATCTTTTATTCAAATATTACCTAAGTGGAACTTAAGGTAACCTTCTACATTTCTACCAATGTTAGATTTTAATTTAAAAAATATTTCAATAAGTTATCATACCCATGCAAGTTAAAATTAAGCTGCTCTAAATGTTCATCAGCTCACCTTTTATCTCTTTGGTAAATTTTACCCGATGAGAATCTGTCAGAGGTCTTGGTTGCTCATCAATATTATGAATGTCAAGCACTTCACACATGAACTGAATGACAGGTTGTGCTTTGTAGAAGGCAGTGGCAGAAACTAAGGGGAAAAACACAAATAGTACAGATTAGTATTTCCTTAAAATATTCAGAAGCTTCAGCTTCTCCTTAAGCTCCAGGATAATTATCTACAAAGTTAAAATGATTCCTTATGTATGTATATATTTATATACACATATATGCATATATAATTTCCCAAGATCAAGCAGTTTCAATTTAACCTCAGAGGCACAAGAACAGAAAGGTCAATATACAGGTTTTATATTCTCTTTCATCACAGGCATCTCAATCATTTCACTGTTAACTACAGAGAAGTGTTCTACGTATGAGATACCACCTGCAGAAGAAAAAGGTCAGATGAAAAATACAGGTTATTATTTCTTAAATAATAGGTTTCCTAGGTCATCTTATATTTTATATTCTTATGAAAGTTTCTTATAAGGATCTGAAAAGACAATGGCTTTAAATCCAAGCTACATACAGGAAGCAATATTAAAGAGTATATAGCCAATATTATTCAGGTTGCCAATCAGCAAAAACCTTTATATAAAAAATAAAATGTATTTGGTACAGTTTCACTACACAGCTCAAACTCATAATGATCCTCCTGTTTTCAACCTCCCCAGCATTGGGAATACAGGTGTGTACCACCACACCCAGTCTTGGTGGCTGGCTCAATGTGCCTGAGGGTGGGGCCAGTACAGCATGTGGTGCCAGGGATCGAACCCTAGTCCCTGCACTTACCTAAGCAGACACTTAGTCCTCTGAGCTATCTTGCCAGCCCAAACCTTGGGGTTTAGAACTAGAAGAACTTCACCGAAAGTTAGCGGGTTAACAGATCACTACCACTCATTTTTTAAACACATATTAATGGTAGTTATGTGCTCTTAAGGTGCTAGAAACAATGAAAAGTAAAACCAGACAATAAGCTATATGAAAGCATGTTCTTTTTCTATTAAAAAGCCATGCTCACTGCCTGATGAGGTAAACTACAAATACTTTATGTGGCGATCTTTTCTTCATCTCCTTGGTTTAGGATGAAATGGCCTATATATAATGTCCATTGTCTCTGGACAGGTATTTCTCAAAATTTAAACAGTTTTCAAAGATGATGTGGGGGTTGCTAAGGCTACTATGGAGGAGGGCCTGACAGCTCAGTTGTTTAAGTACCTGCTCATGCAAATGGAGTCAGGTACAGGGATACCATGGTTCAATTCCCATGTCCAACTGATTTACCAGACTCCCCACCCTTATGGCAGCCTGAGCCAGGATGGGGGGGGGGGGTGAATATACATATGAGAGAGAGAGAGAGAGAGAATTTATCTTTAAAAAAATGTCTTTGGGCTGGGCTGTAATCCTCCTCAGTGGATTACAGTGTCTGCTTAGGCAGATGCAGGGACCAAGTTCAATCCCTGGCATGACGTACTGGCCCCTCCCCCAGGGTGCACCGAGGTCGTGAATGAGACTGGGCATTGTGGCGTGCACCTGTAATCCCAGTGCTTGGGAGACTGAAAACAGGAGGAGGATCACTGTGAGTCCAATCTGTGTAGTGAGACCCTGTAGATCCTGTGCTACATACATTAAAAAAAACAAAACAAAACAAGACAAAACTTGTCTTCTTTTAAAAGGTTGCACAAAAGACAGTATTTTTTCAATGAAAGCCAGTAAAGGAGCACAAAAGTCAGTATGTCAGGGTGCCACCAAGCTGTGGCTATGGAGAAATAGGAAAGTTCTATCCGAGAAGGCAGAGCAACGGTGCTGCTCTTCAGGGCAGCGTCTCTCCAGCACACTTCACTCAGCAAGTACAGCTTGAGCAGCAGCCACTGAGTCTCTTGGTAGGAATGCCTGAACCTTTCTTCACTAACCCTTTTCTTTTCTTAGGCTACTGTCCAAATTTTCTGGTAGGACAACTGTGTCAATTTCCTGCAAGATCTTCACAAATTGCTCACTTGTGCCTTTTACTCTATTGAGTTTATAGAGAGCTCCATCTTGCAAATTATTGGTCAGAAAAACCTAGATTCCAGTCAGCTCTTTATTCAACTCTTACAGGTGGTTAGCTATCTTCAGATTTCTTCAGTTTTCAACTTTAGTTCAACTTCTTTGTCTGTTAATTGGCTCTTTGCCCCAATTAATGTTAAACGGTCAAGCATTTTGTATTTCAAATGCTGACTGACAGCGTATTTTCATTTCTTTCAGAGATTTTTGCCCTACATATGAACTTTTGAAAAAGCAATGGAAATCAGTGGTCTTTTATAACCTGGGCCAGGTCTTAGTCAATTATCAGTGCTGTCCTGCTGAAGGGTAACAGGAAGGTTGTGCTTTTCACTGCTGTGGTGGTGGTCATGCGAAGCCTAGTGGCTGCCATTTCCTGGGTTAGGGTCACCTCCTTAGTCTGGGTACAGGGGGACATGGTTCGTTCTTCTTCCAAGGACTATGGGAGCCCCTAGTGGATAGGCCATGTTCCCTGGCTGCACACTGAACAGACAGATGCTGAGAGGGAGGTAACACAAGGTGCCTGAGCTCCATGAGACCAGCATCTGTTGACTGTCCAGTGTAGGAGCTCAGAAATTATTTTTCTTCTTGCATGAGAACATATTACATTTTTCTCCCTTTATCTCAGAAATAATACACAAAGGAAGTTTCATCATAAGGACACAAACAGTACAGACACTCAGTATAGACCCTCTCCAACCCAACCTTCTGTCCCTTTTTCTTTTGGTGGTATGGGGGATCAAACTTGGGAACTTGTACTTGCCAGGAAGGCATTGCTGCCGCTGAACTATCTTCCCTAGCCCTAAACCTTTCCTCTTTAAGGAGAGGGTCTCTATGAGATTTTTTTTTTTTTTTTTTTTTTCCGTGGCTGGCTCAGCCCAACCTGGGGGTGGAGCTGGTGCAACATGCGGTGCTGGGGATTGAACTGCAGTCCCTAAACTTGCCTAAGGTGCTTTAGTTCGATGAGCTCTCTTGCCAGTCCCATAAAGCAATCACTGTTAGTATTTAGACAAGTATACATCTCTTTTAACAGGCCTGTGGGTTAGCTCAGTTGTTTTAAGCACCTGCTGGAGCAACTCAGTCAGGTATAGGACACCATGGTTCAATCCCCAGCTCCTCATGCTTATTAGACACACCCTTAAGGCAGCCTGAGCCAGCAAAAAAAAAAAAAAGAAAAAAGGCAAACTTCGTTTAACATGCACTTATACAATTAAAGAGACTTTTAGGTAGGATCAGTCCAGAAATGCTGTGATGTATTTATCATTTTAAAAATTATTAATGTTTCAGGGATATTTATGTCAGAAAATTATTAGTTTTTAATTTTAAAAAACCACTTTATTGGGTCGGGAAGATGGCTCAGTGGAATAGCACTTCCCTGGCAAGCACAAGGGCCTGAGTTCAATTCCCGGTTCCGCCGATCAATCAATCAATCAATCACTTTATTTGGTTTTTTTTTTTTTTCCTGTTACAACCTTTTATTGATGATTAGAATATAGTTACTAATGAACAATTATATTTGTCTATTTTTTCTTATGGTCATACTACTAATTTTCAGCTACCCAAAAGCTCAAATAATATATAACCTACGAAATTAGCTACTGGACACATCAATTTATTCTGCAGGATAATCCTCTCCATATCAAGATTAGGATTATAGATTTTGTTCTTTTCTTTTTCATACTAAAATATTCTGTGGGAATGGGACTTTTTAACTTATGTTATTATAAATCAGTTCCCTCTCTTAACCACCTACACTAAGACCATGACTCAAGCTACCAAAAGAGAATCAAAAGAGAACACTGAATGTTGAACTCAAAGGCTCCTAAGAATGGTTTTCCAGGCCACTGCTTGCTTTCAATAAAAATATTCTCTCAAATCTTTTAATCCAGCCTTTAACAGTTTGTACTTTTTAAGCTATTGGCAAAGCATCTTTTCCTTATTTGCTGAAGTGTTAAAGTAATAATTTATCAAAGTATTAATTTTTGTGGTACACTTCAAAAATTAGTTACCCTACAAATGTAGTGTTCAAATTACCATAAGATGTTAAACAGATGCACACAGTTAAAATAATTAGTGTGGTCACTATAAACAATTTCTGCTTATGGATTTGTATGTAGAGCTAACGTTTACTTCAGAATAAACATTAACAAACAGGGAAGGAAGAGAATCAGAACTTTCACAGAGCTGTACTTGACCATATCTTATAGACAAAGAAGAATTACAATGCAAATAACAAAAACAGTAAAAGTACTTTTAAAAGTTAAGTTACAAATAAGGTACGTAACAATTTTCTACTTTATTTCAATACAATTTTCAACATACAGTCTACTATTTTTCAAGGTATCTGAAGACTTAAAACAAAATTTCTATAGACTACTTGCAAACAGTAAAATTTAAGTAAAATGCTTACATTCTTATTTGAAAACAAAATTCAGGTAAAAAAATGTTGAGTGCAAGTTCTGCTCTCTGTTGCAATCTTACTTCAGTTACTATTCCTTTTCTTCTTTGCGTCTGTCCTTCTTGTCTTCATTATTTTCCATAGTCTCTTCTTCATCTTCAACACTCCATCCCCTTTATACTTGTCATGGGTCCATTTTGGACTGCTACCTGATTTTTTGAAGTTAAAGCGCCCTCTGCCACGCTGGAAAGTACCACGACCTCTTCCTCTTTTGGCCCAATAATCCACACCATCATCTCTGTCATCATGCAAGAAGTACTTCTTGCTCTTTGGGGTATATTCTGGATCCCATTCCTCTTCCTTCGGTCTCTTTTGAAAAGTAGTATTTGAGTTGTTTGGACCAGTATTTGTCCCAGAAAAAACTCCTCTGGCTCTTCCTCTGCCTCTAATTCGAAAGAAAGTTCCTCGTGGCCGGCTGACTCCTGCAAAGCCAGAGTACTCTTTCAACTCATGGTGGGCTTTGAACTCCTCGCTCCTTCTTACCCTCCTTCTCTTCTCGAGAACTAGGAGAGGAAGGTGATGCCGAAGAGGACGGAGACCGAGAACGATCTTGCTCTCTGCTTTTATGTTTACTGTCATCTTTGTAAGATTTGTATTCCTTGTAATCTTTTGGAGTTTTTTCCTGCTTTCTTGATCCACTGGATTCCCTGGAGCCCTTGGAATCCCC
>PVKA01039487.1:0-19464 GCA_004027165.1 Ctenomys sociabilis
ATAAATAAATAAATAAATAAAGCCCTAGTTGCTAAGACCATCCCCTGACCCCATCGTTAGAGCTTTCCACTCTTCTCCTTCTGATCGGAAACATGTCTTCCTGCTCTCCCCAGCCCACTGGCACTGTTGGCTTTTTTGTGACATTTTGTTTTTGCTTCAAAGAAACCTATCTGGAAATCTGTGGGAAAAAAATCACTGATACTATATTGTTTCTACAGAACATTTTCCTTTAAGTATAATTTTTTTCTGCAAATGTAGCCACCAGAGAGATAAGCATTTAATTCCAAAAGCGTTTGTTCATTATGAGAAAATTATTTTCATGATTAAAGACAAACCATCAAAGAGTTTCCCCTCATGTTCTTTTCCACTTAATGACTTGACATAAGAAGACTTGCTTTCAAATGCTACATGCAAGGGCCGACTAAATAGCTCAGCGGATTAAAGCACCTGCAAGCTGGTACAGGGACCAGGGGTTTGATCCCAGGGCCTGCTGTGCTGGCCCTGAGAGCAATTGAGACTGCGTGTGGTGATGCGTTCCTATAATCCCAGATCTTGGGAGGCTGTAAACAGGCAGATCACTAAGAATCTGATCTAGTAGTGAGGCCCTGATAACCCTGTAGACCCTTCCCTAAAATACAAAGAAAAGAAAAAGAGCAACAACAAAAAATAAAACAAATGGTAGGTGCTCTGTGGCTTTCTTCTATTTATTCACAAGGTTCTCATTACTTACCACACAGTATTTCACATTACAGTTACTGAACTTCACCTCACTTTCCCCACTGCACTGCATACTGTGTGACTCTACCCTCAAGTTACTCTTCTGTAGCGTTCTGGGCCTAACCCTACTGTATGTGCTTGCTGAAACTTACTTCATTAAGGAATATTGAGACTTGGTAGTGAATACTTTCTTTTTAATTTCAGGTTCAAAGTGTTGGGGAGGAGCAGTAGGCGGAAAGGGAAACAAAAAAAAAATTAGAATGAGTTATGTCCATATAATGACTCTCTGTGATGCACGTAATCATTACGTACCACAAACATGTACTAATAAAAATAGCCACTTAAAAAGCACAGAAAAACTAAAAATTTTACTGATGACAGGGATTTCATATTAGGTGACTTTTTCCTGTTTGGAAAAATTAATGTTCCTTTGAGTTATTTTTGGTTTTGTTTTTTGTTACAATTTTTATATTGACAGTTATTATTGGAGTTAATAACTTAAAGGTAGATTTTCTGGTTCTAAGCACAGTTTGTGCTCAATTTTTCATTAGTGGTTAATTGTTTATGGGTTGTTATCACTCTGACATTTTCTATTCATATATTGATACATTTCAACTGAAGAATAAACAGTTGATAGAATAATCATGCATTTTACAGATGGAAAGAGGCAGTACTGAGAGCTTAGTAACCCATGGTCATTAAGTTAGTAAAGGATAAAGGCTTTATTTTAAACACTAATGTAAATGCTTCTAGTAGTATTTTTGTATTTTCTACTATTTTGGGGGGAGAATTCATGGAATCATTCTATTTTATTATTTTTATTGTATCCATATCTTTTAAAAAACAGCTTTGGGCCAAGGAGATAGCTCAGCAGAATAAGCATCTGCCTGGTAAGTGCATGATCCTGAGTTTGATCCCTAGTTCTGAAAAGAAAAAAAAAGAAAGAAACCAGAGAACTACAAATATTTAATGTGTACAACTTGATGAATTTGCATATAAGCTAATACTATAATATTAGTTACAGACACATTCAATATTTCATGAAGTGTGTTTGTACCCTTTTATTTATTCTTGAGTTTATAAGGGGTTGTATGAACATTAGAATGGCATCTACCTTCTTAACAAATTCAAAGTACACAAATATTATATTGTGAATTGTAAGTATGATACCATGTTGTACTGAAGATCCCTAAAACACATTCATGTAATGTAAATGAAACTTAATAACCATAAAGGAAAACTGTATTTTTCTCACAATCTGCTCCTTAAAATCCACTGTTGTGTTCTTGGCTTATGAGTGTGAGTACTAAAGACCCATTGTGAAAGTAAAATTATGAAGAATTTATCCTTCTGTGAGTGCTTCAAATGTAGGGGAAAGAAACTCCAGACCTGAAAGACAGCTGGACAACTCTGTCTTCTCTAAAACCAAAGAATGAATTTTAGGAACAATGGAGATTAAGAAAACCAAAAATTCACTGAAGCAAAGAAAGCTTCGGTCCAAGAGAGGGACCGAAGGGGACCAAAGTGGGTTGCCCAGGAGCCTCTCTTTTCGTGGGATTTTTATAGAGCGAGGTGCATCAACTCCAAGGTGGGAAACATGGGAAATCTTCAGATTTCTATGAGGTAGAACAAAACTATGGTCAGCCAGTAAAATATGAGTACAATTCCTTAAGTAAAATAATTAAATTGGGATCAAATGGGGAAGCAAGTTAGTAACAGTTGACATAAACACAGAGCAGGAGCTTTTCCTGTAAGTGGTTGGGTTAGTGACTCTTCATGGTTTACTGAAGGTGATAGAGACCTATTAAGAATATTAACATCTGGGCCGGGGAGATGGCTCAGTGGAATAAGTGCTTCCCTGACAAGCACAAGGGCCTGAGTTTAATCCCCAGTTCCACCAAAAAAAAAAAAAAAAAAGAATATTAACACCTGTTATATATTCTTAGTGAAGTGTACATCTGTCTGTATTATATCTTCCATACTGGCTTCTTCTGAGGGAATGACAGCCTGTTGGATCACCTGTAATATTTTTATTTAACTCAGCTGGGTACAATACTTTTAACTTAGCATAGTGTTTTTAGTCACGTCTTTATTGTTACAAATTATAACTACTTTATTAAAGTTGTATGTCATTCCACTGTAGTGTATGACACATTTCCTCCCTTCATCCATTGAGGTACACTTAGTTTTTTCAATGTATTCACTACTACAATGAACATAGGAGTGTGAATATCACTTCAGAACCTCAAGTTTGATACTTCTAGAGAAACCCCCAGCAGTGAAATTGTTCTTTCATGTAGATGTTGCATTATCGTATTTTCCCATCAACAGTTTATAACAGTTCCAGTCTCTCTACTTCTTTGTCAGGCTTGTTTTTAATAAGCCCTATTGAGCTAGTGTGATGTGATATCTCATTTTAATCATTTTTCCTCAGAAGTGAATACCCCCAATCCCTCATTCCTGGTTCCTTTTATTTAGGACTAGTGATTTTCCCACCCTTCCCCCATGTGGGCACCTGAAAGTTGTCACCATTGATTGACCTTCCGGCTGTCTTGACACTCATTTGAGCACTGTTCTTTCTGGCTGTTTGATTTCTTCCTGTCCTTTTTTCATGGATAAGCTAGAGCTGGGGTGGTTTATAGGAAGGTAGCTTAAACTGATGGGTTAATAAAGGGGACAATTGTATATCTGGTGCAAGGCTGTAATAATGTTAAAGTAGGAACATTCATACATCTGTCTGTGTGTAGGAGTGTGTGTGTGTGTGTGTGTGTGTGTGTGTGTGTGCTCATGTGCATATGTGTATGCATACCTTAAGTACTGAATAAGAGTCCTCAAGTGACTGCCCCTTATTTCCTTTGTATTTCAAGGGTGAAGAAGGCTGGTTTGCTAATCTTTCATTTTCCTAGCTTCTTATGTTTCGTCACCTCCTCTTGATCAATTTTTCTGGTGATTGCATAACTTGGTATTTCTCTTAGGCTAGGTTTTCTCTCTCCTTTGTCTTACACTGTTCTAACTGTAGAGTTTAACTGTATAGATAGAAACTGCTTTTTGTAAATTTCCTTATCAATTTTTAATAAAGCCTATCTTTACCCTGCCTAACACCTTTCCTAAAGCATTTGTGTATAAAATTCTAATCAACATAGCCATTAAGTTTTGTTGTTGTTATTTTTTGATGTTTTGTGACATGGTTGCTCTGTTTAGTCCATGTTGGCATTGAGCTTTCAGGTCCTCCTGCCACACCCTTCCAAGGACTAGGGTTATAGGTATAGGAGGTATGTACCACAATGCCTGGATTAAGATCACTAATTCTTTACAAATTGTCCTTATTATTTCATAAAAGTTTGTAATATAGCCACCGTGATGAAGATAGTACCATAAGCAATATGTGTCTCATACACTGAGTATAATTCAGAGGATATGAGAAATATCTAGTAACACTCTCAGATGGTTCTTCATTTGTCCCTGTGTTAACTTAAGGAGAATTTTAAATTCAGAGAATGATACAGAGTGAAAATCATCTTTTGCAGCTGCTGCCTTTTCAAAAAGATACTGAAATATGAGAATAAGCAATATAGTATCTTTGAACCAGTGGAAATCTATATACATGAATGGCATTATCTTGATTCTAACTTTTAAATTAAATGTTTGTGAAGTAAAATATCTGTGACTGGTAATGTCTTCTTCTCTGAATTTGGTGACACTTTTCCTTCCTTTTTTCTATCGTGCTTATTTTTTCAAGTAACAGTTTATTTGATTTATGCTTGTTGTTGCTTTTGTAGTAGTTTTCAATAATTATAATTCACTTCAAATTAACAGGAAGCTTAGCAGGACAATACATAAGTATCACACATTTGTCATAAATATCAGGGAGCTTTGACTAAGTGTCAAGTACAGTGCATTGTTCTACATCCAGGACAGAGTTCTTTCCTCCTTCCTCACTTTCTCTCTTTCTGTCTGTCTCTCTCTGTATCTTTTTGTCATTCTCTGTTGATAGGTCTTAGAGGCAGGGGCAATGGTGGTGCTGGCGGCACAGCAGAGGAGCAGAAAGAGGGAGAGGGGAAGCCTTTATTTCCTCTAAACACATGGAGAGGATCAGAAGTTAGGGAGATGGGCAGATTCTCTGACCTGAGACTGGGAACCTGAGACTTTGTAGACTTTTGCTAGGGGTGGAATTTGAGGGGTAGACTCAGTGACACACTGAGTTGATTGTGTGCTTGTGAAAAATAAAAGGAAGTTGTCTCCAGGGCTGGAGTGGGGAAAGAAAAGAAAGAGGAAGTGGTCATTGGGATGATAAGCTGTGGTTTTTGGGATTCAGTGCCATGATAATTTAGCAGTCTGTACCCAGGCTATACTGTATCATCTCTTTCTTTCTCTCTCACACTCTCTTTCCATCTGTCTGTCTCTATCTCTCTCTCTGACTTTGTCTGTCTCTTGCTCTTTCTCTTTTTGTCTCTATCTATCTATCTATCTATCTATCTATCTATCTATCTATCTATCTATCTATCTATCCATCCATCCATCTTTATCTCTGAGGGATCATCTCACTGTGTAATCCAGGTCTGGAAATAGCAATCCTTGTACCTCAGCCACCTGTGGCCTGGAACTGCAGGTGTAGGCCAACATGTACTACCTGAATAAATTGTGGTCTATGTCTTCTGTTGTAGTGTTTGGGTAGTGTTAAGGTGTCAAGCACAAGTGCTTTTGCATGCTAGGAATTGCTCTAGAACTATACTAGTTCCAAATTATTTTATTGAATAAGTTATAAAGAAGACTTGCATGAAACAGATCTTACTTTAGCATAGTGATATTTTTTTCTTGGTAAGTGCCTTGAATCAGATTGTATTGTTGTTGTTTGCAATTTGCATTAAGCCCTTCTTCATAGCTGATCTGAACTTTCAGTGCCCTGCCTGAGGCAGGCCCCTGTGCAGCATAATCAGTAAACACATTTAAATGAGAAAAGTCTCAGGTAGGATAAGTGCTCTTTATCAGAACTATTTAGTGGTGGATGGCACTCTACCTTTCACATTTTACAGCTGTGAACTTATCCCCGAGGGATAAATGCATTGAAATTTGCAGGTAAAGATTAAATACTAATCTCCCAAGAGGACAACATCTATTCAGCTATTTACAACAAGACTGTAAGTCAACACCAAGCAGCTGTTCAATTTATTTTCCTCCACCAGCATTCTTAACTCATGGTCTAATGAATCAAATGTAGGATGGCTTAGTCTTGCATTCATGCTAAGAGTTATGAAGTTTGTTTCTAACCTAATCATTAACGAGATCTTTGGCATTTCCTCATAATACAACCAGTAAATTAATAACAAACAGAAGATGTGACAGATGTAGACTCAATAAACTGGAGAGCAACGTTAGCAAAGCATTTCCTTGTTTTTTATTCTTTGACTAATGCGAATTATTTTATGAATCATTTCTGGATGAAAGCAAAATAAACTGAATCACGGCCTTTTCAGAAAATTTAAAAGGTGAGTGAATCCCACAAATGCTTATTGCAACGTTATTGAAGGTGTTTTGAGGAATAGTCACAAATATAGTGAAGTAAGAAAATATAAATTAAATTGTTAAAGAGCAACACAGAAAATAAATGGTTGTCACAGATTGGAAATATTTCACTGGCCACAGAACATACATAACTAAGTGGCCCATTACCAAATCAGTGGTGTCAGACTCACCAAAGTGTAAGTTTGGGTGAACTGGATAGCAATCTGATACAAAGTAGGGCTTACTATGGGATCATGATCAATGAGGGCCAAGTGCAAAGGTGAGTCCTGGCCAGGTGTGACCCAGAATTTTGTCACCACCAGAGCTTTAGTGCAGTCTCCTCCCTAGCTCTCACCTGAGGCCATCAAACGGCCACTGAACTGCAGATAGGAGAGAAAAGCAGCACTTTTGTTTCAGTGGAGTAGAGGAATGGAGGCTCAAAGGATCTTTTGATCAAGCTGAGAAAGACTGTGGCTATGCTACTGTACAACCTAATGGCAGCCTAAAAGGACAGCAAAGAAAAATCTAGTAGTTAGAGTTATACTCAGCCATGCTCTTTGTGTGAAAAATAAGCAACCCAGGGTCAGGATATACATGATCTGCTGCATAGTGGCACTGGGCCTGAATTATGCCCCTCCCCTCAAGTTCCCAGGCAGGTTCCAGCCCAAATACCAACTGCTAAATGATCATGGCCTTGTTTCAACATGGCTCAGTCCCAAAAACAACAGCCTATCTTCACAATGACCACTTACTCCTCCTGCACAGCTGCAGGCCCGGAGACAACTTCCTTTAACCTTTGCTGCGCACATGAGGGAGCCCCCACTGACCCTTTGTCACTGAGCCTGCCAAATGTACACCACCCCTAGAAAAGTCCACGAAGCCGCAGCCTCCCTCTCTCCGGTGACGGAACCCCCATCTCCCAGCCATTGATTCTCTCCATGTCTTCAGAGTTAATAAACCTTCCCCAACTTTACTTCTGCTTCGCTGCCACATCACCGCTGAAAACCCTAACACATGTAAGTACCAACTCACCTTGGGAACTAGAACTTGGAGTCTACGATCCAAGTCCCACTATCTATATTATTTCAGTCACATTCAGAATTTTTATATTTCTTTCATTTCTGTCTCTCTGAGGACAAATATGGCCTCCTGCACAATGGCACTGGGCCTGAATTATGCCCCTCCCCTCAAACGCTTCAAGTGCTCACGGATAGGTTCCGGCTCAAGTACAAACTGCTACATTATCATGGCTCTGTTTCAGCACAAAAAGTTTCCTTTTCCCCTTACTTTTCCATTTTGAATTTATGTATTTATTTCTATATAGCAAAGGCTCATTTTACTTATTTTTTTCAGGTTCCTATTTTGTAAATTTTTATTTGATTTATTGATTTATTTTAACTGACACATAAAACTAAATTTCACATATTATGTCTGTGTATGTAACATTTCCAAACACAAGTACACATTGTGCAATGTTAATAGTCTTTTGCATACAGAGTAGCCTGTGTCTTGTTTAAAATATAGATGAAATTATGCGAAGTTTCTTTTCAGACACTTCTGTAGCCATGCTCCACTCCAAATAAAATAGTATTGAATTATTTTTGCATAGTGAAAAATTCTGTTGGCTCTTGTGTATAATTACATACTACCTGATTTTAACATGAGCCTGATCTTTTTCAACTCAAGGTTAAAAAATTAGGTGATTTACAAGAACATTTTCAGAGATTAGGTATTATTGTAGAACAAGAAAAAGAGAGAAAGATTTGGGGGTAAATCAGGGGTTGTAACCTCTGATTCCCAGTGCTCCTAGGAGCCCCCTTCAGGGCCTTTGGCAGCATAGAGGAACACAGAGCTTCAGTGGACATAGTCTCAGTAAATGTACAGCTTGCAGGAGCAGCTCTTGTACTGAAGTAGGAAGTGTGTGAGGGTGTATGTCTTACTAATTCTCAGAAGGTAAGCAAGATGCTTTTCAGCTAATGCTGTATGTATAATAATCTTGGCATCAATATTGTTAGTTAACAATGCTTTTCTCAGTTTTTTGAGAGTATAACTCCAAGGAGATAGTAGCATTCATTCAGTCCCTTGACATTATTATTTGGAGTATGAAGGCACACATTACCACTACGATTAGAGAGCATTCCTTGCTATAATTTGTCTTTTAGTAGTTAATTAACTAAGATTAAGGGACCCATTAAGAGAGGGCAAGGAGAAATGCTATAAAACACGACAGGGGCAAAAACCATATATTCACATGCACAAGACGATTAAGGCAATGATCATGAGAATCTTCAGCAGGTTTTCAAAGCTAGCAGTTAAATGGTAAGATTCTCACCCTGACTAACTTATCTATGCTGATACGTGTGAACTAAACAACTTCACTGAAGATAGCAATGTGCAATACTAGGGTCATGTTTGCAATGCCTGTCAGTCATTCTGGTCTTCTAAATACATACTGCTTGTCATGACATACCAATTATTGCCATACTGTCACTTTTTAAATAAAAGTGTAATAAATGAAAACAGGAGACAAGAAAAAAAAAGTGTTACAGGACTATCCTGCTACTTGGTTAGGACATAGTGATGTACATGGTTAGATTTCTAAATCTGTGTGTAAAAATATGTAATTGTTTATTCCTATTTTTTTGTAGGGACTTAAATTTTAACATATCAATACTTGATGGAAAATACCTGTTTCATGTTATGTCTAAAATGTTTGATATTCAGACAGATAGTGAGGTAAACCCAACTGCATATGTTATAGGATAATAATAAGCTTCTCATCTGGAGTGTTAACAACCTAAGTTTGTAAACCAAAAATTAGAGAAAGGGCTGCAAAAAACAGACAACATTTTGGCCCTAACCTTTCAAAGTCAGTGAGAACTTAGGACATAGGAGAACCTGTACTATAACATCCTGTAACTCAGTTGTGTCCCAAATTTACTAATCAAGGAGATTATGGGACCACAGAAGAAAGTGATCAATGATGTAGAGTGTGCCTAAGGAGAGTCACATGGGAAGATAACATTCTTACAGGCTTTCACAGAAGCAAATTGGTCAAGCAATGGCCAACTCATCCATATAGCTGAGACTAACACAGCATCTACAAAGTGCAATATGGGGTTTCAGTATAAATCCTGAGGGGACTTGACTTACCTTGTCAGATATAAAAGTTTCCTTTCTTGTTACATACGTCCTGCTTTGTGGTCTTAACCATCCAACAGAAAAGTATAAATACATATAAAAAGTAAAGCTATATTAATATGCTGAGCTGTAAAAGGCTCAAGTCAACAACTTCTGACATTGCCAGTCTTACGGAAAACTCAGTGCTGTTATGGACTACCGGACTATATTGCAATACTTTGCTGAATTCACACACCTATAATATTTAAATGAAAATGGAATACCCATCTCTGACAAAACTAAACAAAAAAGTATACAAATGAAGGACTATTTTGTATCTGTATATACAAAATAGGATAGATATACAGCTACTTTCTCTTAATACAATGAGAATAAAGGTTTGTTCTAATAGTATTTGTGGATGGGACATCATGTCTGCATCTTGTACCATGAGTAACCACTAGGAAGGCAACAATATGCAATATGCAATGTATTAATTTTTTTTTTTTTTTTTTTTTTTTGTCTTTTTGAGACAGGGTCTCGCTATGCAGTTCAGGCTGGCTTTAAGCTCACTTTGTAGCTCAGGCTGGTCTCGAACTCACAACAATCCTCCTGCCTCAGCCTCCCGAGTGCTGGGATTACAAGCATGCGCCACCACGCCCGGCACGCAATGTATTAATTATTGAAACTGTCCTAGTGATCGGTTTTGAAACTGTCTCATTGCTATTTGTTTCTCAATAGTAATTATTAAAAAAATAACTAAGATTAGGTGACTTTTTTTGTTTTACGTGTCTGGTTGTTGCAGGGTCTCACAAGGCAGCTCACATGCCAGCGATGCTCCTCCTGTAAGCCTCCCTAAGTGCTGGCATTGTATTCCACCACGCCCGGATACTGTCCAGCTCAGCACACCCTGGGGATGGCGCTAGTACAGCGTATGGTGCCGGGACTGAACCGCAGTCCCTTTGCTTGCCTAAGAGGGCTCTTTAGTGCTGAGCTATTTCACTGGCCCCAACTTGACATTTCTTCTTGTTCAACACATTAAAAGAAATCTTGAAGTTCTCTTTGTAATAAAAAGTGATAAATGATTATGACAAAAAATTGTTTAATAAAGTAAATTATGGAAAAAATAAGAGCTCATACTGTCATTAAATAAATATATATATATAGTGTGTGAGTTTTAAATTGAACTATCAGATATATTCAGATATATATATATATATATATATATATATATGCAATATGGGGTTTCAGTATAAATCCTGAGGGGACTTGACTCACCTTTTCAGATATAAAAGTTTCCTTTCTTGTTACATACGTCCTGCTTTGTGGTCTTAACCATCCTGTGATATGCATTATACCTGTGACCTACACTGAAAACATTTCCAATAGTTCTGTTTTTTTTTTTTTTTTTTTTTTTTGGCAGAACAGGGATTGAGCTCAGGCCCTTACGCTTGCCAGGGAAGCACTTATTCCACTGAGCTATCTCCCCAGCCCACACTAGCTTTTAATTTATTTATATTGTGTAAGTTTTGATCAGGACAGGCTCTGCTATTTTCTACTTCCAAGTCTTAGAGGAAATTTTTCCATCCAGTTACAGTGTTAACTTTATGAGTTATTTGGCCATGTTCCTTTAGATTCTGCTAAGAATTGTCTTTCCTGTTTTCTTCCCGTAGTGGATTTGATTCTGTGGCAAGCTGCTACTTAAGTCTGTCTGGACGCCCTCTTCCCTGGCCTACTTCACTATGCACCCCAGAAAAACACAGTCTCCCTCTCCTCTTCTCCATTTTCTGTAGGGCTGAGAACTGGCTACTCGCGTGGGGTGTGGCCCCACGCACATAATACCTCAGTGCCTAGATCAGTTACAGATCTATCTCAAATGTCAAGGCTTGGATATAAGCATACCTAAAGTATTGAGTAGTCAATGAAATTTTCTTCTTCCTTGATAGCCTTACTTTAGTCACTTTGCTTTTATGTAGTGACCTCCATAACTGGTGTATACAGCTTCCTCTGAGATTCTTACAGATGCTTGAATCAGGGTCTTTTCCTCCTAACATCTGTCACATGGAGCCCAGGGGTATCCAAGAGACTTTATCTTTGAGGGATAATTGTTTTGTTTTATTTTTGATTTTGTGCATTCAGTTCTGAGTATTTACCAAGATTTCTATTTTTCTACTACAGTTCTTACAAATATGTCTATTTTTTTGTTTGTTTGTTTTGTAATTATGATCTACAGGGTCTCACTACACAGATTCAACTCATAGTGATCCTACTGTTTTCAGCCTCCTAATTACTTTTATCTACTGCCTGTGTGACATTTGCATATGTTAGTTAATTCCTATTAGTTAGGAAATTTGTAGATTTTTATTATAACAGTATGTATTATATTTCCTGCTATCAATTTTCTATTTAGTTTTTTTCTGAGACATTAGGCTACATTGTATTTACTTTATTGTTCTCAAGTGGTAATGTTTATATATATAAAATGCTTTTAAATGATGGAAAGAGATGTAGCTTTTGAGAAATTGTCTAAGATTTGAAGTTATTGGACAGAAGATTTACTCTTTACTAAGTTAGATTTGTTTATATCACTGGTACATATAAGTTCAGAAATATGGTCTAATGAGTTTTTCAGCTTTTTTTTAATATTTTCCCACTTGGCCTGGAGTGATAGTTTTATTCTTTTTAAAGACGATGGCTGCACATTAATTTCAGTTCAGTAAATTCAAAATTTATTGAGGTTTAACAAGTGAAATAATCAAAGAAATTCAAATGTTAGATCTGTACCTGGTTAGTAGGCCTGTACTTGTGGCCCACACCAGACTTTAAAGCCCAGGTTTTAAATTAGGAACTGAATTGTTACATACATAAGTAACTGGAAATATGTCATTTTGTCAAATTACTCCTATGCTGATTAACAATGTACACTACAACCCAACAGGTGGCTCAAGTGTGCATGTAGGTGACAGCACAGACTTATCCAGAGCTCTGTGAAGGTTGACCAGTCAAGAGTGACACTTTTCCATGAAAAATATGGCATCTCTAAGATAGATTTGAAAAGTATCTTGAAAACGCAAGGAAAAGGAGTTGGCTTGGGTTCTTACAGTGGTGAGGAACAGGACTGGGGTGAGGCGTCTCCCGCGTGAGGGGTCTCAGCCCTCCTGCTGATGTCAGTGGCAGGAAAATCCTTGCTTTGTTAACAACCTTCCAAAATACAGGGCAGAAGGGGGAGACCTGGAAGAATGGAATTTTCAGGTTATTCCTGACAAGTACCAAAACTTATACTCAGCTTTTTTTACTAGATTATTTACTGTGTGAAATAATGTCTATATACTGCTCACCTAGAAGTTATTGTTTCCTTTTTATGATTATTTTAACAGTAAATAGAAGATTCATCATTTCAAACTCTTTGCCCAAACTGTGAAAGATGAAATCAAGTCTGAAAGCATCTAAAACGAGTGACTTTAGCTAGCGCTAAATAGTTATGTGCTAACAATAATGTGATAACTAACAGCTTTTTCATTGATAATTTTTATACTTCTCACAGCTGTTCCAAGTTCTTTCCTGGAAGCTATAACAAAATCTGTTGCCCATGAAAATGCTAGGACACATAAAATTTGAGTATGTGCAAAAGAGGGCCATTGAAACTGTCTCGGGATATGAGACTAAGAGTAATTAGAAACAACAGCAGCAATTTGAACTGTCTCAAGAAATAGTGTTTTTACTTTTCAGTAAATCCAAACAAGTGTCTGATTTTTATGTACAACAATAACTTAGGTGAGGCTCAATGGAGTAGGTAGGTTGAGTGCATATTTCAGAGTTCTAACTTGTTTTACAAATGTACCATTTCACACTAGAGCTAGTAGTAGTGTTAAAGTTTCTCTTGCTTCAAACATTTTACCACTCATTCTTCAAAACTTATTATTTTTCTCCTGTTAATTTTCAGAAAAGAGCCAAAGTGATGCCTACAACATATAAGTTTCAGAATTAGTATTCAAAGACTGATTCTTTTGCAGCCCCTCTAATTTCTTCAGTCTAATTGGACTTGGATTTATTTTTCCTTTCCCAGTAGCGATTTGATCTGCTGTTTTCAGTCACTAACTGTATAGTGGGGCTTCAGTCATCCTCATACTGTTCTATTACTGGACATTATGCAAAACTCAAGCTTTTAATCACTCTGAGCAGGGACTGCTATTTCTCCTGCTTCCTGGTTGTCTGTCAGTACTTGGTGCCTTTCGAATACTGCTCCGCTTCACCTATGCCTGGTGGAAAGCCCAGAAAACTTACTGGATCTTCTCTCCTTTCACTACTTTTCCCTGTTGGTAATTTCATTTCTCACATTTAAATGCCGTCTATACGCTGGTATCAACCAAATATTAAAACTTAAGTCATCAACATTTGAGATAAATACTATGAAATAAATACTTCCATAGATTTGCAGTGTTCATTTAGTTGTAGAATACTGAATTTTAAATGATTGGGCTAATTTGATTGGAACTGTTGATGGGTTAGCTTTAATCACACAGAAAATTACCACCAGTATAATGTATTTCCATAATTTTAACACATTTTTGATTTTGAAGTTATGCCCAGTGACATACCCTGTGGCAACTGTTTAAAGCAATTACAAAATACCACTGATAAAACAAATACATCATAATATTACCAATAAAAAGTAATATTTTTTCTCATTTAAATAGAGTTAAATAGAATTGAGATATTTCTGAAAGATAATGTTTTTATACCTTCATATTGTCATGCAATCTGCAAAAGCTTTAGGGGTACTTGTGGCATAATTAAATTTATGCCATATTAAAATGTAGCTTGATTAGTATACTTGAATAAAATGAGATTATTAATTAGAGATGGAATTTTGTTCTACAAATTTCACAAAGAAATTGAGCAGTATCTTTCTGTAATTATTATTATGCTTTCCACATGTCATTAGGTCTTTATTTGGGAATACTAATTCTGTTAATATGGATTTAACAAGCTCTTATGCATATTAGAATATTTGATTTTTATTATGGTATCTTTCTCTGGTATCCAGGTGGATTTTTAGCATATTTGATAACATAATGGATTTTAGAAAGTTTGGAGATAAACTATTTAGAATTACTAAAATCACGAATTTCTATATTGTAGGAAATCAGAAATAGTTTGGGTTTATTTCTCAAGTCAAGATTACTATTTTCATCTTTATTTGTTATAATAAAACAAGCTGGAAATTTCCAGGTGGTTTTAAAAACTATATAAGCATGTAAATTGTGTCTATTTGTTTTACAGAAAATATCATTCCTATATTCTGTTTATTCCTTGCTTCATTATTCTTAAATTCTAGCAATATTTTTTCAAAAATTGAAAAAATATATTGTACTACAGTAGTAAATCATGTACTTAATAATTAAATCCAGATTAACAGAATCCCGTTATGCACAATAATTCTAAAAATTAATACACACCAAGACTTTATTGGAGGTCTTTAATCTCAGATTCTCCATATTACCACATTTGTCAAACTAACTTTCACCAAAAAAAGCTAACTCTCAAATTCATTTCTTGCACACAATGAGTAACAGAATTATTAAATAGGAGAAGAAGTAAATTTCTCATTTAAAAGAGTTACCTAAATATTTTCTTTAAAGATGCATACACAGGGGCTGGGGAGATGGCTCAGTAGAATAAGTTCTTCCCTGGCAAGTGCAAGGGCTTGAGTTCAATCCCCATTTCCACCAAAAAAAAGAAGATACACACACATAAGCACACACACATGCACTTCTCCTACCTTAAAGAGCTCAGGAGCACAGTCTCTTTCAAGGACTACAGCTGTAAAATACCTACTGACTTTCACTGCTGTCTTTACTTTTAACTTTTAGTGCTGAATCCTCAAAGTGCTTTAGGTAATTTTACAGAATTGCTCCCCTACTTTCTGAGGAACTAAAAAGACAGTGCTTTCTGTTTGTCCTGCCCATGGTTTTAGACTACCAATTCTCCAACTGGTAGTCAATTGGCAAACAAAAACCTAGTGCCTCTTGAATAGCTGCATTAATGCAAAAGAGAATATATTCAGTTTTCACTGTCAACATATTGACAGCTTGGTTTGTTCTTTTCATAAATTATTTTCAGTAGCATTTCCACAGATAGTTATTTCAATTGCTTCATAGAATAAAAAGTCCTTAGTGTATATGATCATAATGGTGAAAATTCTTCTACAACACATCTTTCTGTTGGCATCATAATGTCCTTTATCTAACTCACTGATAGTGAAACAATTAGAAGAAACAGGTATAACTAAATAGGGCAAAAAATAATAATATTGCATTTTTATTCTATGTCAATTTGAACATGTCAAAAATATTATTAAGTGCAGCTATTTTTGCTTAATTCAATGGAAAGAAAGATTTGTACTAATAGTGTTTGGGCAGGATAACCTGTCTGCTTCTTGTACTATGGAAAACCGCTAAGAGGATAACAATGTACAATGTATTAATTATTGAGACTGCCCTATTAATCAGTTTTGAAACAGTCTTATTGCTATTTGTTTCTCAATAAAATAAAAGAAAAGAGAAAAAAATATTAAAATGTCCATATATTCCTTCCATTTAATTTTTTGAATTTTTTAGTAAAAAAGCAAAAAATTTATACAGTTGGAAGAGAAACCAGAGTATTTTTTGAATGTTTTAGTACATGTTTGAAATGAATGTTTACATTCCTTGAAGGGAATTGGTACCTGTACATAACACAGCTTAATTCTTTTTCTTTTCTCTTTTTTTTTTTGTTTCTTTTTTTTTTAATTTTTGTTTTATTGAAGTACAAATATCAATGAAACATTTTTAAGATACCTTGACAAGATGGATTTGATAAATTAATACATTGCAAACTGTTTTCATAATGTTTTGGTATCCTATAAGGTGCATACATGATATTATACTTACAGACATTATTAAACCGTATGTCTCTTATCATTAAATAGAGTGTAGCTGTTTGCATATCTTAGTTTTTATACCTGAATTATTTCTCCCTCTGTTCCTCCCTTCCCTCTCCCTTGATTTACAGGCCTCCTGTGAAAGTTTTATCTCTCTATCTCTTATCACCCAAGTCTTATTTTGTTCTTCATTTATATTTTGAGTTTTTCATGTAAGAGAAGCCATGAGATATTTAAGCTTGTAATGCAATACCAAATCAACGCAGTGAACTAAAATGCCCTATGCATTCTTAATTAACTAACGTTAAATAAGCCCAACCTTTCCCTTCACTGGCCCTCCAGCTTTACGTTCAGCCAGTAGTGGAATCCCGGGTGATGGGAGGTAGTCTGTTTTCCTGTTCGCACAGCAGCTTGGTTCAAACTGCAGCCTTTGTCTTCAGCTGAACTGCTTTAGGACAGCCACTGAAATATCCAAGCCTGGAGTCGCTTATGTGTGAAATAGAGGTAAACAGCCTAACAAAAGGTTATTGTGAAGATTAAATGAATTGCCGTAGGGGCCAGGGAGATGGCTCAGTGGAATAAGTGCTTCCCTGGCAAGCACAAGGGCCTGAGTTCAATCCCTGGCTCCGCAAATAAATAAATGAAGTGTCGTGTGTGGTCTTTCAACATGTAATGCATGGAGCACAAAGTGCCAGTTGAGTTAGCAGTATACGGAGGTATTTCTTTGGTTCACGACCTTATCAACCACGCTGAAGCCACCTCACGAGTTTTCTGCGGTGCTCATGTGCACCAGTGGATATCCTTAAGTGACTGAGCAACAGGGCTTTTCGTTCCCCATTTCTTTGCATCTTCACTCATCATTTGTCCTACCAGAAGTATTTAATACCTTCTGAATAATTCTTTTTTGTGGGCATTGTGAGTTTCAGTTACTATTTCTTGTTCGTTTGACTGCCTTCTCCTTTCTATATTATAATGAATATAGATGATGATCTCAGTCTCAATATCTTCTTTAAAACTAGAATCACAAGATCACACGTATCTGAACACATTGTAAAAGATGATTAAGTGTACACACACTGAGTTACTTGATCATTTATGTTGAAAAAATATTCTGTGTCCTAATAAAATGAGAAATTTCCACATGTAAGAAGCAGTCTAGATTACATATTGGTTATTGTAATAATTTTTAAATCATTATCCCCAGATAATGTCATACAATTAGTATCTATTTCACAATGCTGTGGAAATATTTTTCATGCCTTAGGATTTAGCTGATTATCTACCCTTCCTACACCTGTACAAAGATGAAGGCCAATAAATGAAGCCAATGTTTGAGTGATAAATATCAAAAATAATCCTACCTGCCACTTAGGAATAGAAAATATATATTTATAGTTGATTAATTAACAATAAAAATAACCATTTAGTTTCCCTACCCACTTAGTACAACCACAAAGCAGATCCCCTTCACATGCATTTGGGAAAAACCTTTGCCCTGCCCCAGTCCATGGAAATTTGGTCAACTATAAAGATTTTATTTATTTATTTATTTTTATATTTTTCCCACTGGATTTTTTTTTTATTTTATTGAAATATAAATGTCAATCAGACAGTTTCAAGACACCTGAACCATACAGATTCGATAAATTAATACACTGCAAACTGTTTTCATAACATTTTGGTATTGTACAAGGTGCATACATGATATTATATTTACAGATATTATTTTAGCAGATATTTCTTATCAGTGAATTAAGAGTGTAGCTGCTTACTTATCTTATTTTTTTACATGTAAATTATATCAAAAATTCAATAATTATTTTCCTAATGGATGACCGTAGTACTAGAAGCCGACATAATATCCTGTCCAACCACCATTAGTGCAGATCTTGCCACTCATAGAATTATGTAGAAGCACAGAGTTATCTATCCCAACTGTACTGTCTATACACACACATCATGATTTTTTCTTTCTACAACCCTTCCTTTCTCTACACCTGTCAAAAGTGGGCACTCCATTGACATTCAACTAACGTAGGTGCTTGAACTCGACACCACAATCCAACACAGTCCAGCATTCTACAACCATAGGGAGTTATTCAAGGAAATTGTTGACCATAGCCATTTACAGCTCAGCTTAATATTATGGCCTCGCGATGTATACTTCATTTTTATACTTTTCTGCTGGATGGTTAAGACCTAGGTAGATCAAGACTTATATACCAACACAAGAACTTTATATTTCCTATGTGGTCAGTGAAGTCCTCTCAGGGTTTATCTTGTAGTACTGTACATTATTCTGTAGTTGCTTTGTCTGTGTCATCCATGTAGATGAGTCACGGCCAATGCTTGACCAGTTTGCTCTCTGTGAGAGCTTGAGGGAAAGTTTTCTCTTCATGTGACTCTCCTCAGGCACACTTTAGAACTTCAATCTCTTTCCTCTGTGGCTCCATAATCTCCTTGTTCAGAAAATTTGGAACTCAACTGAGTTTCATGATGTAGCAGTACAGGTTCTCCTATGTCTTGAGTCTTCGCTGACCTTGAAAGGCTAGGTCCAAAATGTTGGCTGGCCTTGTGGCTCTTCTATTTCTCCAACTCTGACTTGGGATCTTACGTTGTTAATCATCCAGAAGAAAAGCTGATTAGTATCCTGCAGCATATGCCATTCACTTTGCCTTATCTGACTCAATTGATTTTACTTGTATGCTACCTTTTGTATCTCTGCTTTTCACTTGTCATACTAGGGAGACTATACGATATGTGCACATGTGTGTCTGGTTTATTTCACTTAGAGTATATGTTCAAGTGGCATCCACTTCAGTATAAATGCTTCAAACTTATCATTCTTAATAGCTGAGTAATACTCCATTATATAGAAATGCCACATCTTTTTCAACCATTCCTCATGTGATGGACGTCTTGGTTGTTTCCAAGATTTTGCTATCACACATTGTGCTGCTATAAACATAGGTACACATATATCTCTATGATACATTGCATCCAGATCCTTTGGGAAAATTCCCAGTAGGGGGATAGCCGGCTTGAATGGGATTTCTAGTCCTACTCTTTTGAGGAGTCTCCACACTAACCTCCACAATGGTTGTACCAGTCTACATTCCCACCAGCAGTGGAGAAGTGTTCCCTTTTCCCCACAACCTCTCCAACATTTGTTGTTGGTTGATTTCCTTATGATAGCCATTCTT
>PVKA01039488.1:0-19453 GCA_004027165.1 Ctenomys sociabilis
TATATATACAATCCTGAAAATATATTTATTTGCACATAAGAAAACATGTTAGGAATATAATATATAGCAATATAATATATAGGAATACATAGTCCTATATAATATACAGAAATATATTTAGGAATATAAAATAATATATATTATATATAATGAAATGATATTCAAAATTAGTTGTACTAAGTTCATAAAGTTTTATACATGTACATTGCTATGTACATGAAGGCAGACACTGTTTGGAATAATAATATATTAATTACAGTTCAATAAACTCTTTTTAATAGTTCTTTTAGACTGGACAAAATTACATTACCAAATAAATCCACTGTTCTATGTATACTTTCATGCATCTTTGAACTAATAAGGGAAAGGAAAGGAAACAAGGCAAGGACACTTAGTTTGTATAGACTATTTCGATGAAGGGCAGCGGTTCAGTCACTGTTGGTGGAATTGCAATATCAGCTCCATCACCATGAAATTCAAGCTGCTTTGTCTAAGTGGCCAGGAAAGCAGCTTGACCCAAAGCCAAAGTAATGGTTTCAATGCCTTCCTTTTTTCTAAACCTCAAAGATTCTAGACTGCCTTATTCCTCTGATTGCTTTTAATTTTTACTTAGAAGTTTGTGACTATGAAGACAAATATGTAAAAATAAAAGGAAATTATCAAACTTATTTATCTGTCTCCATTTTATAAATTATAGAAGTATTTGTTTCATGATCATAATTAAAATAAGTTCATTTTCAATTATGTTTTAACAATATTTGGGAAGTGAGACAAGTATATTATTCAAAGATATAAGATATATGCATGCATTAAATGTATAGTTACAGTTTTATCATTTTCTTCTGGAATAATGTTTAAAGTTAATCAAAATACCTACTTCTTTTAGACTCAGAGTACATATTATATGTGCGTATCTCATGCATGAGTAGAGTTCAGTTATGGAGCAGTATTTATAAAGTCCCCAGGTTCATTCTATCGTACCGTAGCACATATATTGTGAAATCTGTAGTTTTATATAATTTGATTGTATAAGCAAAAAACAAATTATTTTAATGGTTTAGGAATATAAACACTGTAAAACTTATGAAATTAAAATGTAAGTGCTCATAGTTCTCATAATGTATCTTAAAGCATAGAAATCATTTCTATTTTTCTATACATGAGAAACCTATAGAGTTTCATTGTATAGATAGTTTTAATTCAAAAAATATGATCAAATATATTTGCTAAAAAGAGAGGTTCGAGGTGTGATTTAGTTTATGATTATAAAAAATACCTTCACTTTAAAACTGTATTTAATTCTACTTTGGTACCTAAAGTGCTCCTAATTTTATAAAACTTTTCAAAAATAAACTTAAGACATTTGTCTGGGGTAACCCATGTGCCGCATGGTGACACTGCAGCACGCACCCAGCGCACAGCCCTCCCAGCTACTCTGCACACTCCCATATGTTGTTGCGTTCCAACCATTTAAATAGGCACTATTTTAAATTTTCCTACATTAGTAAATGTGTTCATGGAAATATGAAAAAGTATACACATATTTTGAAAGCTCCATTTGTCTTGTATGAAAAGTTGCTAATCAGATACACACTTGAAAGCCGGGCGTGGTGGTGCAGGCCTGTAATCCCAGCACTCGGGAGGCTGAGGCAGGAGGATTGTTGTGAGTTTGAGACCAGCCTGAGCTACAAAAGTGAACTTAAGGCCAGCCTGAACTGCATAGTGAGACCCTGTCTCAAAAAGACAAAAAAAAAAAAAAAAAAAAAAAAAAAAAAAAAAAAAAAAAAAAAAAAAAAAAGAAATACACTTGATTTATAAAAACATAAGATTTCTAATTTGTCATATCTGTTAATAACAGCATTTTCTTACATTGTTCTGTGAAAGCTGCCATGCAAACTTGATAAAAAAAATCACTTTAAAAAACTTACTTGAATCATTTTTTCTCTCTGATATGCTTTTGCTTGTGATGTAAACCCTGTTTTAACTTAATGAGTATATCCAATGGGGATAAATCTTGCAGTGTAGAAAGAGTAGGGGAACTTCTTACTAATCATTGAAGTAATGAATTCTTCACACTGTCATTACTTTCTTGGTCTCTGGAACACATGACGTGATTGACACCCAAAACCAAAAGGCGGAGGGGTTTATTTTAGCTCACAGTTTAGAACTCTTAGTCCTTGCACGGTCACCTGGCATCATGGCAGGGGGCATGGCAGTGGCAAGAGGCTTACCTGCTAGCAACTTAGCAGGAGAGAAAAGAGAGGAGTTGAGACAGCAGAAGTAGCCCTCCAGCTCAGGCCTACGGAGGACCCCCTTTTTTATCCAGGCCACACCTCAGCATGGCAAATCAATTATAAGTTCTCATAATTCAACCCTATTCCAAATGTCTCACCTATGAGCCAATGGGACTTTAGAAGAACATCTAGATATAAGCTACAATATCCATTCCCTATAACTATACCAGAGCTAAAGACAAGATATTAGTTTGGGAAAGAAAACTGGCAAGGCATACCATGTTATTTAAAGACAAGAAAACACAGTGCTTCCCTGGAACATATCAGTGAAGGAACACACCACTGGGTTTTAAACATATATGAGATGGTTGTATTGCTATATTGATAGGGCAGAGGAAGGCTGAAAAAGGAGTAAAATGCACATGGCCAAAGCAGAGAAAAAGCCTTTGTGGAATCCCACTTATGTGATGATCACTAGGGAAAACGTAGATGTAGGTGAAAAGAATGGTAACTGGGGAATTATTTTTACTTTTTATTTATTTATTTATTATTTTTGTATTTTAAGGGAAGGGTCTAGGGTGCTCAGGGTCCACTACTAGATCAGACTCATAGTGACCTGACTATTTACAGCCTCCCAAGAGCTGGATTACAGGTGCATGCCACCGTGACTAATCTCCATCATCGTTTCAGCACTCCCTGGGACAGAGCCAGCATGGCAGGCCCAGGGGTTGAACCCCCAGCCCCTGTACTGGTTTGCAGGCACTTTAATCCACTGAGCTATTTGGCTGGCCCTAGTTATGAAAATATTTAACCAACAAAGTCAAAAGAACTTTTAATATTTGAAGAGATATTACAATAAAAATTTGCTTTCTATTTTCTGACTTGTTTAAATGCATAAGAAATATTGATGCATTAGTCCATGTTTACTAGAGAAATAGATACAATACAAAATACACAAGTATATAAGAATTTGCAGGATTGGCTTACCATGGTCACCCAGGGCCCAATGTGGAAGAGTATAAAGGCTCTGACTGCACACAGGAAGACTGAAAGACCCTGGATCAAGTGTGGAGCTCACCGTGGCATCCCTGGGAGTTCTTATTAGGAGGCCAATAGTCTTCTGCATTGGAAAGCAGAAGAGTCTACACAGACAATCTGAATGATCTGTGGCAGAAGGTGAAGAGGCTATACTGGAAGTCCAGAAATGATATCATAGATGAAGGTGAAGACTGTAGCTGTTCTGTAGAAACAGAACACATCATCCTTCTTCATTTCCTCAGCACTATCCAAGCAGCAAGCTGCCCTAACACGGGGTCTCCTCACCCTGGGGTGTGGACTTACCGACTCAGTTAGTTGAGCTTCTCTTACTCAATTTGACATCATCAGTCCACCATAGCAACTTGTTTTCGCTGATAGTGAATTCTGGGTGTGCAGCCCCGCACGAGGTTTGAGAGGTGCTGGATGGACTTCAGCAAACGTGGAATTCATGTGTTTACTTTAGAGCATGTCAAATTTGAGTATATTTACCAGGACATTATGATTTATATCTAGGATTCCTTCTAAAGCCTTATGTGCTCACAGGTTCACTTCAGGGCTTATGGAAGGACATTATACTGGCAGGGGCTGCTACACTTAACTTGCTTTTAGGAAGTGGGTTCTGGTCAGAAGAGGTGGGTTGTGCTAGGCACGATCTTGAAGCAGGAGACTTTGTGGGATCCCAGACAAATCTGAGAAGACATAAAGTGAGGAATAAGCAGCAGTTTTTAGCCCTTATCTCTCCAGGGAACTACTGTACTCCTGAGAGTGGAGAAAACACCTAATTCCACTTTTATACTCTTTCTATTGAGACAGGTTTTCATTGGAACTCAGCAAGAAGCAAAGTTACAAATGCCATGATTAAAAGGAGTGCACTGTACTCAAGGGGCAGGGAGTTCAGATGGGGCTTTCCCAGTCTACTCCACTGAACTTGCCTCACCTCACTGTTGTACCCAACACAGCCACAGTCATGACCATTAATCTCAGGGGGCTTGGCCACACAGGTAACTTGCAGGTATCCATTCCACCCTGGAAATTTGGTCAGCTCTCTCAATCTGGAGAGCTGTACCCCTCTCCCCAGCTTACCCCTGCACTCTCTGCTCCATGGGTGCCATGCAATGAGAAGCACTTTTCTTCTTGGTTCCTCTTCCAGGCCAGTCTTCTGTGGACTGAAAGCATGGACCAATAGAAACCACTCCTCCTCTAATTTTTTTAAAAGCATTTATTTATTTATTTATTTATTTATTTATTTATTTATTTATTTATTGTACAAGGTCTCGCTACACAGCTCAGAATTATAGTGATCTTCCTGTCTCAACCTCCCCACAACTGGGATTACAGATGTGAGCCATGATGCCTGGTTTTGGTGGCCAGCACTGCATACCCAAGTTCTGTGGTTGGCATGACACATGGTCTCAGGAATCAATCCCAGGTCCTTACACTTGCCAGGTGGGTGCTTAAACTGCTGAGCTATCTTCACAGCCCATCGTCCTATAATTGTGGCTGTCAGGTATGGTTTCTCAGTGGAGAAAAGACACAATCATAGGTTGTGGATCTCTAAGAGGTGCAGTTTTCTTTTTATTTGGATAGTAATATTTCTCAGCAATAAAGATTTTTATTGGACAAATCATTGAAGAATCATCAATGGAAATGGGCAATAGTTACATAGGTTTGTGTTTTGGAAGAGACTAAACTTGGGTGGAATTATGTTTTAATCATTCTTTTGAAAAAAACCATAACTCCTCAGATGTGAATCATTCATACGTCACTGAAAGATAAAAAGCTCATCAGTCTATAAAGTTTTATTTATTGTAATATACATCCTTATATCAGTGGTCAAATTCTGAAGAAGTTATATGAAAAAGAGACAGAAAATTACATAAAAACATCCCAAGCCTTATGTGCTCAGAGGTTGACTGATCCAAAAGTAAATAATAATAATGAATATAATTTAAATGGTCCAAAAGTAAAGAAAAAATTTGGTTAGTACTCACCAGCAAAATCTAGAAAGGAGAAAAAAATTCTAATAATGAAAAGAAATAAGTAGTACTATACGTTAATGAAAGCTTCATAAAATCTATCAAAATGAATTATTTAGCAACCTTAGAAAAATTTAGTTGAACCATGGAATAAAGTAAAACAGAACATACTAAGGAATAAATGCCACTTAAGACATACATGCACACACAAAGATAAACATCTCAAGAAGCTTATCATGAAAGGGAAGAGATGGATGCAGTGGAAATGAGTGGTTGAGGGAAACTATTTTTAAAGACAAGCAATGCATTAGCATGCCAAGAAATACATCATGAAAATTAATTGACTGTGATATATTAAACAATTGTAAAAGGAAAGGTTTTCTGATAGTGTTAAATTTCTAAAAAGATAGGATGGTGTAAATCATAAATGAAGAGATTGATCTTTGGCAACAAAAAAGGCTTCCAAAGCTTTTTGGAAGTGTAGAGAAACACAGGTGACCTAAAACAGAATATGGTGTATGAATACAAAGAAAAGAAACACATGGGAGAGACTAATGTAGGACCCTTTGGACAGTGATGCAGCTCCATTAAATTGATGTATTCCATGCAATATTTGAGAGTTAATAGCAAATTTTTCTTCTTCATATTTCATAATCCCTACTTACAACAGGATAAGATCTCTAAGGGTTCTTTTGAATATATGAATAGAACAGTTAAGCATATGTGAGATTATTATGGGATAGAAGGAGATTATGGCCCCTTGGGCAATTCTTTTTAAAATAATTACCAGTGTTTAAAGCTGGGAAATATGTCATGCTTATGAATACCTAGTACAAGACTTATCAGGCCCCATAATTACCCCAAGATGTCAATTTGGATACTCAAAATGTCACTACCACCTAGAATGTCTTTGGAGTCCTACAGACATGTTTTCAGGTTTAGATTTGTTTTCAGTATAGTGCCTTAGCTGCATTTTTTTCTTTGTCTATTTAAGTAAAAGTATCTAATTTTGAATGACCTAATCTATGGCAAATTAATAGCAGTCTTAAAGATCTCACCTTAAAAACTCATTTGACCGTAACTCTAAAGTTAAGAAATGAACAAAAAAAAAAAGGAAATAATCTCCTATAATTAGTAGAAGATATATTTCAAGCATCATTATAAGAAAAAAGCAGTGATGGCACAAAGAGACACTACAATACATTAATTTAAAATTGGTGTCCGATCATTCCCACATGGATTTAAATCCACTGTCATTAACATGGTGTCATCTATATAGATGTAGATAACATTTCAACTTTATGGAATAACTATAAATTTTAGGTCTACTACTAAATATATAGAATTAAATTAAATGAGAACTAGACTTTTACATATATGTATCACAAAATGATTAAATAAATTTTTAGGAAGAACCAAATTCAGCTTCACAACTTTGCAATTCTTAATGTGTATTAATAAAATTCTATGTCACCTACAATGTGGTGCCATTTTAGTGAGAACAACAAGGTTCTCTTTCCCTAGTAAATAAAAATTGTGTGTAACAAAACTTTCTTTTAGCCGGGCGTGGTGGCGCATGCCTGTAATCCCAGCACTAGGGAGGCTGAGGCAGGAGGATTGTTGTGAGTTCGAGACCAGCCTGAGCTGCAAAGTGAGCTTAAGGCCAGCCTGAACTGCACAGTGAGACCCTGTCTCAAAAAGACAAAAAAAAAAAAAAAACAAAAAAAAAACCTTTCTTTTATGTGTTTA
This sequence comes from Ctenomys sociabilis, assembly GCA_004027165.1. Classification (NCBI taxonomy): domain Eukaryota; kingdom Metazoa; phylum Chordata; class Mammalia; order Rodentia; family Ctenomyidae; genus Ctenomys; species Ctenomys sociabilis. Next base: position 6,998 of record PVKA01039488.1, read on the forward strand.
ATGTTTCTGTCCCTTAGGTCATATGATATATTATAAAATAGGATTATGCATGTATCTATTTATGCCTCTCCTTCCACACACATGTGAACATACATGTACATAACACTACAAACGTATCATGTTTATATTGATAGAAAGGTACAAACAGAAGTGTTCAAAAATATGCTGTAATGCTAGGATGAATACTTTAATATTGTTCTTTCATTGAGCTACAAAGAATAGAAGTAATACATTATTTTGATTTTTTAAAATAGTCCTTAAAATGTAGGTGTAGTAGTTAGTTGTAAGACAAATACATTATGAAAGTACTGCATTTTAGTTTTAAATTATTAAGCATTCAATAATAATATAACACAATAATTTATAAAATTCTTATGTATGTTTTCTGTTTATCATATTTCATGATTGTTGCTTTAATTTTGAAAAATAAAGTGACCTGTGAGCTACTTAAATTGTTTTGCTTATATTTTTATAAAAAATGTTTGAGTTTCACAGAGGATCTCAGTCACTGAAGCGTGCATCTAAGTAAAGGATCCTGAAGATATCGCCTGCTGTTTCTTATTTTGCTTTTAGATTTGTAAGCTCTTCAGTAAACTCATACCTAGAAATTCTCTTAATTAACAGTGATTCTTGGTTCTGTTCTCCTTCTACTTCCCACTTTCCTTAAAGTGTGAGATGTGCTCTTCAGTCCCTTGCCCTTGGTGTGGTATTTTGATTAGCGTCTTTTCAGTGGAATGGGAATTTGCTGCTCTGTGCTTCTAGAGGCTTCTGTGATCACACAACCAAAGAACTGCTGGTAGTTTCCCTTAAACTTCTCTTTTTATTGAGATAACAGAAATATTGTGAGTTGATTCTGGACAACCCACATCAATTTGTTTAAGTCTAATGCCCAATGTCTCAAAATGAATCTGTATTTAGAAATAAGGCTTTTAAAGAGATAATTAGGATAAAATGAAGCAATTAGGAAAAGCTACTCATTAATAGCACTGTTGTTCTTATTAACAGAATAAAAGGTGTTTTCCCTGAGAGCAATTATGTGAAGAGAAGGCAAAGAGAACAAACAAAAGGGAATCTCTGAAGATCTATAAAAGCCACCCAATATGTGATTTTTTTTGTCAGTCTTAGCTCCCTAATTCAGGGATCATAATGATTTTATTTCTTTTTTGTTGAACTATTTTATCTGAACCTTACATTTTATAATAGCATTCATATAAATGCATGTGTGGGGGATGGATGACTTACAAACAAAATCATTTCTTCCCACTTTCCTTAAAGTGTGAGATGTGCTCTTCAGTCCCTTGCCCTTGGTGTGGTATTTTGATTAGCGTCTTTTCAGTGGAATGGGAATTTGCTGCTCTGTGCTTGAGCTGAGGCAAGTGAATGTGTATAGTTGATGATTCTATGCTGCTGAATTGAGAAGGGCGGTCCAATATCTCCATATCTGCAGGAAATTTAAGCTTAAGAGGATATAACTTCTCCAGAAGGGCCCAAAATTTTATTTTCACTCTAATTGATGAGCCCAGAGAACAAAGATAGTTTCCTGGTTATCAGTTCCTGCAAGGTACACAAAAGCAGAATTAAGTAAAAATAAGCGAATATAATGCACAAAAATATAAGCAAAAATATAGATAAAAGAAAATCTTTCCAAATAGAGTGCTGATACAGATCCAGATAAGTTCCATGTATCCACAGAAGAGGTCCAAATAATGTGGGGGAGCAGTCTATTAAAGGAGACACCCTCATGTGTCTGGAACTCTGCCTGCCAACTCTTCAGCAGGACACATGGGACCTTTCTTCTGTACAGAGCCTCTATAGGTCAATCCTTGTTCAGAATGACACCTTCAGGGGAGGCCCAGAGCAATGTGCTTTACAGGAATTTGAAGTCTTACATTTTCATACCTGGAATGTGCATTACTTCAGTTTATTTCAACTTGGGAGAAAAAAGTCCCAGATGCCAGCAATGTTACTTGCATACCAATGAACAGTTGATAAGATGGCTCATCAGTCATCCATGTGTCTCAGTGAAAGGTTACAGCTCAGTTTTTCAAGAAAAATCTCAAAATAGAATTAGTGCTGTTGAATTCTAGTCACATGAACCTAAGTAAGCTACTAAGTTACTTACTATGTAGTGATTCTAACAGTACAACACGTATCGCAATAGCGCTTCCTTCCACCCCCAGTCCCGGATAAGAGAGCAGCTGCTGTGATGAGGACAAGGACACAGGCCAGTGAGCACAGCAGAGTCTAAGAATAACCCATGCGAGGATGCCCGCAGTGCCAGAACTCTGGCAGCATCCGACAGGAGAACTGCGAGTCTCAGCACAGAAAATTTAGGGTACAGAAAGGCCCTGTAACAAACAAACACACACACACACACACACACAAAGTAAAATAAAATAAAATACATAATAAATAAAATAATTGGGGAGCGGTGGCTCAGGTGTAACTCATTGTGAAGATGTTGGGGAAAATCCTTGTATTAAAAAAAAAACAAAAAACAAAAAAAAAACAGGCTTTGTGTCCCTGTATTAAAAATAGTTAGCAACTGATTAGGACCATCTGGCTATAAGGGAACAAAAAAAATAGAAATGTTTCATGAGTCTTTTCCTTGCAGTCATTTATCCTATACTTAATAAGTATTAATACACTGTTTTAAATTAAAATTTTAACCTTTTTTTGCAATGTATTGTGTATCTGTAGGACGTTTTAAGACTTTTTTTCTGTACATCTGCCTTCTGACTCTTACCTTCAGGTTCAATTTGTATTGCATCTTACTTTCCATCACAAATGTTTTCTTGAAGGTTTTCCAATTAGCTCCAGATTCTTTCTGATATTTCTACCTATAATGTTGATTTATTCAAGAAGATGAAAATAGGCTCATGAGTGAAATATGAAAACTTATATTTTTATAACAATTACTGGGAAAGAGCACTAAAATGAACAAACTGTCAGTTCTTTAGACCCCTGAATTATGAAGGATCTTCAGATTTCAGCATGACAGAATGTAAGTGGTATTCATGAAAAGATCTCTCCCTAAATCCCACACATAGTACATTAAATAGCTTTGTGTGTAGAAATCATATACTCTACAGAAACCATTTTAGAAAATAATTATATGTACTTGTCTACATTCATGGCTGTTTTATTCTCTCCTATAGAATTCATGAAATTTTAAGCTTTATGGCTGACTGTAATTGCTGGGAGCTATAGAAGAGCGGTTCATTCCAGGGCACATACTACATTTCTGACTCCTTTTCTCTTAGGTGTATAATCATGGTTCATTTCCAGAAAGTACAGAGTTCTGTCTCTCAAATCACAGAATGCCTGAACTAGAAATTTTCTGAGTGACTAATTCATATTAAATCCTGCTTTTGTATAGATAGGTGATACCAAGGAATACACCTGGTAAATTAACTTTCCCACAATCCTATGGCAAATTACCTTTTTTTTTTAAGGAATGACAATGCACCCAAGTAGATGCTAGAAATGTTCTCTTTACAATCAACTCTCTATTCACTTGTCTGTCCTAAGCTGAATGTTATTTAAGCCTCACAATAAATTGCTGTGCAGCACAATGTAACTGTAAACACAGAAGACACTTTAATAAGAAGGTGCCATGAACAGTTGAAAGGAAAAAGATTTCAGTATGTATTTAAATATTAATACTATATGTAAGAAAAATATTTTTTAAATCTCAAGGAAATGGAAGTTTCTCCAAAGATCACTTCAAACTACATGAATAACATAGTCTTGACCATATTTCTCTTCTTATCCCCTTGTTACATCACACCAAAAAGTTCAAAATTGCCTTAAACAATTCTTAACTCTTCAGCAATAACTGTAATGATATGAGTTGTGTTAATTTTGAGATGGACCCGGGAGCACCTGATGCTCCCATCATTTCCCGTGTTACCCCTCCCCTTCCCTTAATTGACTGGGCAGATAGATTTGCTGTCATCTCTGGCTCTCTAGTTGCCTCTGTCTTTCACTCCATTCAACATAGATTCAGCTTCACTGTCATAGCAGTGCCCCTCCCTCCTGTGATACTCATGTTTCACTTGTTGCTGCTGCCTACTTAAAGAAAATAGGGGCCACTCTTGCATTGTTAAGACCAAGGACTGAGAAATCTTTGCCCATTTTTGTCATTCCAAACCTCAAAGCTATTATTTTGAAAGATTCCCTTGTGTCAGCACTGCCCTTCCCTGGAACAGGTTTGCAGTTGTCATTTAAACAGCCTTTGGAAACACTTCTGCACTCAGTCTAAGGAGTCATCTTGTGTGACACATACTGCATAGTCTGCTGGTTCTGGAAACCGGCTCCTGATTTATTCTGGGCGTAGTACAGTTTCCAAAAGTCCTCAATATTTACTCTGGATTCTTATACTGAATTGTGCTGACAGAGCCATTAGTTAAAGATCAATAAACACTTCTGGCTGTTAGTCCTGAAGATCAGCATAAGGGACCAGTAACTGGCAAAGTAGAACAATGCACAATCCACAGTGGAAAGGCTCAGCTGGCAACTGCAGTAATCAGGAGCCAGGGGCCAACTGTTGGGATTCTGCTTTTGTGGTGCTGGCTGGTAACAGTAGGAAATCTGGAACAAAGGCACTTTGCTGATTCATAATTTCCACCCATGTGAAGCAAAAATCCTTAGGCTTATTGGCAACAACGTCAAGAACATGTAAAAAGGACCAAATCAGACTGCTTGGTGCATGTAAATGTCAGTGGCAGTTTTGTTGTTAAAAATAAGCAGAGGGATGAGGAGATACCTCCAGGATCTAAGCACCTAGGTGGCAAGTGCAAGCACCCAGTTTTGACTCTCAGCACTGAATGCCATGCTGATCCCAGGCACCGAGCCTGCGACCAAAGCCCGGTGTGGTGGTGCACACCTGTAAGCCCAGTACTGGGAGGATGAGACAGGAGGATTGCTATGAGTCTGAGCTGCATGGCAAGATCCTGTACTAAACAAGCAAACAAACAAACAAATAAATAAATAAAAATTTAAAATAAATGCAGTGATAACTATAATGCATCTCACTTAAAAAATTAATTGTAGGTCCTCAGGACCATTATTTATTTCCTATGAATTATAAACCCATGTGTGTGTGTGTGTGTGTGTGTGTGTGTGTGTGTACAGGATGAGCATTTGATCTTTAATTTTAACAGAAACAGCCTTATTTCATCATCTCAGCCTGCACTTATTGCTGAAAATGATCACTCTAGATGCCGTATTAGTTCAAATGATGGCCTTAGAATTCATCATTACACAATAAAACTTTAAAACTTTGTAATGAACTATCAAGAAGTTTAACTTTTCCTAACTTAATGCAAATTAATGTTAATTAACTTTTATACAAGATTAGTATTTTTAAGTGATATTTTAGGTATATTTACTTCATAATTTATTCATTTATTATAAGTTAGTCTTAAAAGAAGGACATAAGTTTCTTTCTGGGATTTGACTTCCGATAAAATAAATTGGATAGGCATATATTTTCTTGAATTTCACCAGCAAATCTCTACTACAGAAACCATGTACAGAAAGGGGCAAACAGTTGGGAAATATCATTGGAGAAAAATCGCTACACGGTGTTTGAAAACATGGCCTGCAGCACCTCACAGTCTCAGCTCTACTGCCGACGAGCTACCCAGGTCTCACCACTGCAGTCCCCTGGTTCGTAAACCCGGGTTGTCATCAGGAACAGCCTCACAAGGTTAAAGGGAATGAACACACCAATATCAGGAAAAACACTTAAAACAAAGCCTAGCACATGGTAAATGCAATGCTTATAAAATAAAACAAAACAAGAAAGTCTTAAATCACTTGCATAAGTTCTTCATGAACTAATAGTCCTCACCTCTCCACTGCAGTGATCCTCCTGTTTGCATACATTTTAGATCTGCTTGGTAGATGTAGACACATAAATTCATGTCCATGTTATTTCCTCATGTTATATACACTGATGCTGCATCCACAATTCCTGTATAATTTATAGTGATTGCCTAAAAGAAATTATAGACTAACTGGTCAACAATGCAGTGATGAGCACACAAAAGACAGACAATGACATTCCTGATAGTTCTGTCACCACTGTGCCAACATCACCCTCAGAGTTCTCCCGATAACTTTTCCACCATTAAAAGTATCTATGGAGGTTAATCTTAACTGTAAATGCCATGTAAAATACTATGCGATTTTCTCTCTCAAAGTCAACTTTTGTATTCCTTATTGTAGCACTTAGGCCTTGCTCTTATAATAGCAAAATATATCTGGATTCCTAAAATTATGCAGAAAATGTAAATGTCTCTATTTAGTACTCCAGGCTGATTAAAAATTATTTCTAGTCAAACAGCATTCTTGGCATAGGGTGTTACTTCAGTGACACAGTGATCAACCTACAAAATCTGTAAGAGCATGTGCTTAAAACTGTCTCACTCCCCAGAATTATGTTCCTTAGGCAAGGAATCCTGCAGGCATAGGAGTTGCTTTCTTCTCTATCTGATGTCAAATAAGGACTACAAAACTCCTCTAAGATTTTATATTTTTAGCTTCATTCATAAATTTTATATTGGCTCATAAAAAGCAAAGTCTTCTATACTTTTAATTTAGAACTTTTCTGCTTGCATATATTTATATAATATTTCAATGTGTTATTCAATACAATAAAATCAAATTCTGCTCAGTTCATGGCCAGTTTTTCCTCTCTGATGCCTCTGGATTCCCAAGTAGGGCCCAGGGACCACTGAAGCCTCTTCTACAGCCACTGTATTTGAGGGACTTCTTTCTACTATACACACCAGTGCATGAAAAGAGAAAGTTCTTACAGAAAGACTTCTCACAATTATTTCATTTGTAGTTTTACTCTAGTATAATCTCTCAAGTGAACAATGAGGGAAAACCTCTAGTTAAAAGATTTCACACATTCATTTCACCTATACGGTTTCTCCATGGTATGCATTCTCCACTGCACAATAAAATCACAGTTACAGTTAGAGAACTTTTCACACTGATTACATTTATGGGGTTTCTCATCAGTGTGGATTCTCCAATGACCAACTAGGACACATCTCTGCCTGAAGTATTTCCCCATTTATTGCATCCACAGGGTTTCTCTCTAGTATGAGTAGTCCAATGCCATCAACCTACAAGTTTTTTTTTTCACGTTTGTTGTACTAATAAAGTTTAATTATAGAATAACTACATGTTCAGTGAGGGGGATGTTACCAGAATGCTTTCTCACATTGCTCAGAGTTAAAGTATTCCTCTCTCATGTAAGTTGTTGGGTTGCAATGAGTTGGGAACTCCTGCTGAGGATTTTTCACTTTAAATACACTTATATTGTTTTACTTTAGAGCAAGTTCTTTCATGTTTACTAAATGCCAAAGTGCCCCAATAAGCCTTTTCACATTATCACATTTAAAGTTTTTTTTCTCTGTTGAGTGCATTCTCATGTAAACAATGAGATGGAAACTCCTACTGAACTGCTTCCCGTATGTCTCACATTTAGATGGTTTCTCCCAAGTAGTAGTTCTGTGATATCCAATGAGAAGAGAGCTCCAGCTGAAGGAGTAACACCAGTTACTCACCTAAGCATTTGATCCTGTGTGAATTCTCTTGTGTCCAATCAGATAAGCATTCCAGCTGTGACCATTCCCACATTCATTACATTCATAGGGTTTTATCACAGTGTAATTCTTGGCCATGGTTCCCAGATGCAGGCCTCAACTGATGACTGCTGAGTGTATTTATAAAGATCTTTAGGAAACAGAAAATCTTAGCTGTATTTCTGGAAAAACAGGGAAGGAAAATTCTTGACTTTTGTTTTCTTTTTCCTTCCTTCCTTCCTTCCTTCCTTCCTTCCTTCCTTCCTTCCTTCCTTCCTTCCTTCCTTCCTTCCTTTCTTTCTTTCTTTCTTTCTTTCTTACTTTCTTTCTCTTTCTGGAAATTAGAATTTTGCATAAATATTAAAGAACTGTCTGCAGTATTTATACTGCTCTCAAAGAATGATGTTATTTGAGGTTAAAGTCCCAATCATTCTTTTAAAACTAATTTCTTTAACATACTTTCCTTTGCCAAATCTCCTGCAGAGTTGTAGGCACCTGATAAACTATTTCCTCTTTTTTAAATTTTTTTTCAGGAGTAAAAACAAAGGCAAAAACAAACAGCAGAAGCAAATGCAAAAACAGTAGTATACAATACAAATGATATAAATTTTCTTTTTTTCTGAATGTATTATACTACAAGGTCTACAGGGTCTCACTGCACAGATAGGACTCATAGTGATTCTCCTGTACTCAGCCTCTCAAGTGCCAGAATTACAGGCATGTGCCACCGTGTCTAGTATCAAATGTGAAATATTTTTGGAACAAGTTTTACTAATTTACAACAGTTGATATTTTACCTATTTTTGTCATCAAATTTGTTTTTTGAATTAACAAACATAGTTATGTAAGATTGGACATATGTTTGAATATTACTGCTTACTTTCAAGAAACCTTAAATTTCTGTTCTTGTTTCTCTTTATTTACATTTTAAAAAAATTTGTTTTAAAGAGAATATGGTAGTAATTGACATGACATAAGAAACAGCACACATTTAGAAGACCAAGAGGACTGATATTCTAGCAGGGTTTTTGTAGTATACACTGCCGTCCTCAATGTAGTTGCTTAGAACACAGATATCAGCATGCATTCAATCCACCTAGTCCTCTTCTGTATATTTTCCCAAAAGAACTAAAAGCATCATATCAAAATGATACATGTGAACCCATGTTTATAGCAGTACAATTTGTCATAGCCAAATCTTGGAAACAAGCAAAATGGCCATCACCTGAGAAATAGATGAAGACAATGTGGTGTTTTTATACAAAGAGTACTAGTCAGCTATAAAGAAATACAAACTTGAAAACTTCATAAGTAAATAAATGCAGCTAGAGGCTATATCATAATTGAAATAAAATGGATCCATATGTGTAAATATCATATTGTCTCCCTACCTGAAAGAAGAAATAAAACCTGAAAAGTAAAGCACATATAGTTAAAGAGAAAGAAATGGAATTTAGGGATTAAATAATCAGGTTGAAAGAAAAGAGAAAAGATAGGAAAATACAAAGGGAAAAAAATACAAGTATATAGACAGACTGGGTGAGATTATCATATTAATAATTTCCACCAGTTTTTTGAAAATAACAGTGTGTAGAATTGTCACATGTTGAATTTTAACAAATATTTCTTAACTAAACCTGAGATTAATCCTTTTTTGTTTTTTTAAAAAAAGAATAAAAAATAATTTTAAAAAATTAGAAAAAATATGGAATTTCACTAAATAAAATGATGGGAATTCAAAAATGGCAGTTACATACCATATAGCTGTCTTCACATTAGTTGTTCATATCTGATGTAAGCATGAAAAATTAGTTAGAAATTATGAAAAACTAAAAAGGAGAGAATAAACATTTAAGCATTAAATGCTCCTTTAAAAGGACCAGTGGAAACCAGCAGTACAATTATCCAATCCCATATATATATATTTTTTTCTCTTCCTTCTTTCTTTTCCTCTTTCCCTCATCCACATTGTTCCTACTTTTTGAATGATTTCTTTCCCTTCATATTTATTGACTCCTTTAGGTTCTTACACTAGAACGACAATATGATGTTACACATGGAAGTCTGATTTTTATAGCTGAGTAATACTCCATTGTATAAAAATACCTCATCTATTTTATCCATTCCTCAGTTTTGATATTTTAGCTGTTTCCAGGATTTTGCTATGGCAAATTTTGTCACTATATACACTGGTGCACATTTATCACTGTGGTATGATGCTTTCAATTCTTCTGGAAAAATACCCAGAATGGGAAGAGCCAGGTTCAATGGGACCTCTAATTTTAGTATTTTGAATAATCTCCACACTGATTTCCATTGTCACCAGGGTACACTCCTAGCAACAGTGGAGAAATGTTTCATTTTCTCCATGATCTCTCCAGCATTCATTGTTGGTTGACTTCTTGGTCATAGCCATTCTTTCTGCAGTGCAATGAATCTTTATTGGCAATTTCTTTTTTCTAAATGATGTTGAACATTTTTTCATGTACTTATTTGTTATTTATGTTTCTTTATCTGAGAAGATTGTATACATCGCATATCACCCACTTTTTAAGAGGGTCTTTGAATTTCAGTGGCCTGATCTTTTAAAATAGTTTATGTACTATAGCAAAGGAATTCAAATTATTCCATGTATATTATTTGACCATAGTCCAATGAAACAGAAAATTATTGACAAAAGGACTCACAAAAACTCCATAAACCCATAGAAACTGAATACCACCCCCCTAAAATGTTGAAGGGTCACAAATGAAATTAAAGAAGAAATTAAAGAATACTTACAATCAAATGAAAATGAATGTACAGTACCAGAATGTGTAGGAAATTTCTTCAATCAGGAAAATTTGAATTCCACATATACATTACAAAAATACCTGCAGTAATTGTATTGTCTTCAATAATAATGTTACTTGGAGTCTAAGTCCCATTTATCCTTCTAAACTATTTTCTTTAACATACCTTGTAGAGTTCTAGGCACTTGATGACTTTTTTGTTAATTATATTGAGAAAGAATTAGCAATGAGACAGTTTCAAAACAGGTTAGTAGAACAGTTACAATAATTAGGGTCAAGGCAATGGCTCAGTGGAATAAGTGCTTTCCTAGAAAGTTCCAAGGCCTGAATTCTATCCTTGGTTCCAGAAAAAAACAAAAAATGTTTGCAAATGTTACAGTCTGAGCACAGCCAGTATAAGAAGCTCAAAACTCTGGAGGCCAGGGAAATGGCTCAGCGGAATAAGTACTTCCCTAGCAAGCACAAGGGCCCAAGTTCAATCCTCAGTTCCAAAAAAAAAAAAAAAATTAAAAACAATAATTAATACATTGCATATTGTCTTTTTTGGGGGGAGAGTCTACAGAGTGCTCAGGGTCTCACTATCAGATGAGACTCGTAGTGTTATACCTATTTACATCCTCCCAAGAGTTGGACTACAGGCTCCCAACACCACACTCAGTCTCAATACTGTATCAGTATGCCCTGATATCCCCACTGTATCAGTGGGGCCCAGCACAGCAGGCCCAGGTATCGAATCCCCAGCCTCTGAGCCTGAAACTGTGAGGGTAATCCTACAGTTTCAGGATTACCCTCACAGTTTTTTTTTAAATGTATTTATTGTATTTTTTTATGTATTTGGTAGAGGGTCCCACTATGCAGCTCAGACTCAGTGATCCTCCTGTTTTTAGCCTCCCCAGTACTGGGATTACTGGCATGTGCCACCTTGGTCAGTCTCAGTAACCATCTCTGCCTTTTGGGGACAGGATCCTTATAGCACGTGGTGATGGAGATTGAAATCCTGTTCTCTGTGCTTGCCTCTGAACTATCTCTCCAGCCCAATACTACAAAATTTAAGAGTTTTTATTACTCAGTAAAAACAAATACTTGTATCTTAGAGAATTAAAACAATGGTCATTTAATTATTTCTTGCTATAAGGAGTCTACAATTAGAAGTTGCACTTAACTAAAAATAACTTTTTGAGGAGAGGCATCACTGTAGGACAGCTGTTCTAGCATGGTAACAGTAACTCTTGAAAGCAGTTCACCATCGATGTGGTACTCAAGGAAAATGGTCTAGTTTCCCAGAGAATGGCAGCATGGACACCCAAGAATTGTGTGTTCATTGTTCCACACCATAGTAACCCTGCGCTACACTGGCCAAAACAAGAGAAGCTTTAAGAATGCAAGTACAAGCCCAGCTAAGATGAGAAGGGTCATAATTTCACAGATGGACACATGCACATAGCAGTGGGAAGACAATGAAGACCTCTGAAACTTCCAGTCCCGCCTCTGAAAAAAAAGAAAGGAAGTAATTAAGACATGCTCAAGTTTCGAAAATCTGACACTTGAATTTATTAGAACTACTACATTTCCCTTTGTCAATGACTCACAAGGATAGAAAAGTAATCCACAATCTTGCTCAGCAAAATGAGTTTATTTCAAATGATATCAGACACTATTGCTATTTGTTACCAAAACGAACTAGTAGTGTGTTTGTCAAATCCCTAATTTTTCAGAACTATACATTTAACCTAACAGTATAGTGCTTCTGTTAGAGGGAACATATCTTTGCTTTACATTTTAATTATTTTTAGCAGTTTGCTATCTGCTAACAGTTGCCACCGATTTGTGTCATAAAAAAAAAAAAGATTAGCAGACTCCACCGGGTGTGGTGGCGCATGCCTGTAATCCCAGCACTCGGGAGGCTGAGGCAGGAGGATTGTTGTGAGTTCGAGACCAGCCTGAGCTACAAAGTGAGCTTAAAGCCAGCCTGAACTGCATAGCGAGACCCTGTCTCAAAAAAGACAAAAAAAAAAAAAAAAAAAAAAAAAAAAAAAAAAAAAAAAAAAAAAAAAAAAAAA
>PVKA01039489.1:0-19455 GCA_004027165.1 Ctenomys sociabilis
CGGCCACGGGAGGTGACGGGCAGCTTAATCCCTGGGAAATGTATCTCAGGCACGACGGGGCCTGAGGTTCTGCACTCACGGACCTTTGATGCCCAGAGAATCGGGGAAATTCCCACTCAATCAGTGGGCTTTAGGTCAGGGGATCCGGGGAGGTGTTGGTGAGTGGGTCCTGAGGTTTCAGGCCAGTCACTGGCTTGGAGGGGTTGGGGACAGGGATCCGTGAAGCGCGTGTAGGAAGAAGCCAAAGGCTCTCCCTCATACTCACCACACTCACTGATCTGGGAAGCCTGGTGAGTCCTGTAAATTCACTCTTGCTGGGAGAGCTTGGCGCGGGATCCAGGAGGCCGCTGGAGTCAGCCACTGTCTCTGGCCGGTCTCAGGGACTGGGCGGGCGCAGGCGGGATGGAGCAAGACGGCGGAGCTTTTCTCTATTTTTAATATGAGAATACATTGTTCCCTGGTGCAGGAGCGGACGCGGTCCCTGCAGCTGCTCGCGGCCCAGAGTCAGGGAGGACAGGGCAGGGGAGAGGGAGGAGGAGGAGAAGCGCGGCCGGCGCAGGCGAGGACCCTACATTTTATCTTATTCTGTAGAAAAACATGCAATTCGAAGGTAAGCACACATCAGGGAGTGCTACAATGTTATAGCAGGAGTAATTTTTTTTTATTTTTGTTTTACTGAAGTACAAATATCAATGAGACAGTTTTAAGATACCTTGACAAGATGGATTTGATAAATTAATACATTGCAAACAGTTTTCATAATGTTTTCGTATCATAGAAGGTGCATACATGATATACTTATAGACATTATTATAGCATATGACTCTTAACCAGTAAAGAAAGCGAGTATAGCTGTTTATGTATCTTATTTTTTATACCTGAATTACATCAAAGATTCAATAATTAATACTTTCTACCTCATTATTTTCCTAGTGGTTGTCCATATTACTAGAAGCTAACATAATATCCTGTCCAACCACCATTAGTGCAAATCTTGCCTCTCATAGAATTATGTAGCAGCACAACGTTACCTATCCCCACTGTACTGTCTATACACACACATCATGATTCTTCCTTTCTATACCCCTTCCTTTGTCTACACCTGTCAAAGGTGAGCACTCCACTGTCATTCAACTAACTTATGTGCTTGAACTCAATGACACAATCCAACACAGTCCAGCAGTCCACTACAATTGTGAGTTATCCAAAGAAGTTCTCAACCATAGTCATTTACAGCTCAGCTTAATACTATAGCCCCGCGATGTATACTTCATTTTTATACTTTTTTGCTGGATGGTTAAGACATAGATAGAGCAAGACTTATATACCAACACATGTGCTTTATGTTCCTTATGAGGTCAGTGAAGTCCCGGCAGGGTTTATCTTGTAGTCCTGTACCTTATTCTGAAGATCCTTTTTCTGTGTCATCCATGTGGATGAGTCACGGCCAATGCTTGACCAGTTTGCTCTCCGTGAGAGACTGAGAGAACGTTTTTTCACCATGTGATTCTACCCAGGCACAGTATAGAACTTCAGTCTCCTCGTTCAGAAATTTTGAAGCTCCACTGAGTTTCATGATGTTGCAGTACAGGTTCTCCTATGTCCTGAGTCTTCGCTGACCTTGAAAGGCTAGGGCCAAAATTTGGCTGGCCTTGTGGCTCTTCTATTTCTCCAACTTTGATCTGTGAAATCAGGTTGTTAACCATCCAGAAGCAAAGCTGATTAGTATCCTGCAGCATATGCCATTCACTTTGCCTTACCAGACTCAATTGATTTTAGCTGTTGTTGTACATTTCCTTTTGCATTTCTGCTTTTCGCTTCTTATACTAGGGAGACTATACGACATTTACACATGTATGTCTGGTTTATTTTACTTATGAGTAAATGTTCAAGTGGGATCCACTTCAGTATAAATGCCTCAAACTTATCATTCTTAATAGGTGAATAATATTCCATTATATAGAAACACTACATCTTTTTCAACCATTCCTCATGTGATGAACATCTTGGTTGTTTCCAAGATTTTGCTATCACATATTGTGCTGCTATAAACATAGGTACACAAATATCACTATGATACAATGATTTCAGTTCCTTTGGGAAAATTCCCAGTAGGGGGATAGCCGGCTTGAATGGGATTTCTAGTCCTACTCTTTTGAGAAATTTCCACACTGACCTCCACAATGTTTGTACCAGTCTACATTCCCACCAGCAGTGAAGAAGCGTTCCCTTTTCCCCACAACCTCTCCAACATTTGTTGTTGGTTGATTTCCTTATGATAGCCATTCTTTCTGGACTGAGATGAGATCTCAGTGTTGTTTTTATTTGCATTTCACGAATGGCTAGCGATGTGGAGCATTTTTTCATATATTTATTCGCTTCTTTAATTTCGTCCTCTGAGAAGTGGGTATTCATCTCAGATGCCCATTTCTAAATTGGGTCTTTAAATTTGAGGGCCCTGTTATATCTTAGTTCTTTATATATTCTAGACATTAGACCTCTATCTGATTGCTTATTAGTTAGGATATTTTCAAAATTGGTGGGTTGTCTTTTCACTTTGTTGACAATTTCTTTTCACAAGCAGAAGCTCCTTAAGAAGAGTTCATCCCAGTTGTTGATTCTGTCGAGTGCTTCCCGTGCGAATATATGTTTGTTCATGAGCTCTTTACCTGAGCTTATGTCTTCAAGAGTTCCTCCTACTTTCTCTTCCAGGAGACTGAGTGTTTCTGTTTTAATGTTTAGATCTTTAATCGATTTTGACTTTAACTTACTGCATGGTGACAAAGCTGGGTCAAGTTTTAGTTTTTGGCATGTAAAAAGCCATGTTTTCCAGCACCATTTGTTAAAGAGGTTATTTTTCTTCCAGTGAGCTTGTGTAGCCCCTTTGTCGAAGATAAAATGGCTGAGTGTTTTCGTAGATGCCTCTGCATCTTCTAATCTATTCCACTGATCCTCAGGTCTATTTTGTTCCCAATACCATGTTGATTTTATCACAGTAGCTTTGTAGTATAATTTCAAGTCAGGGATTGTGATGCCTCCTGGCTTGTCTTTATTGGCCAAGATTGCTTTTGCTATTCTAGGTCGCTTGTGGTTCCAAATAAATTTTAGGAATGATTTCTCTATGTCTGGGAGGTATGTTGGTGGCAGTTTGATAGGGATTGCATTAAATCTGTACAGCAATTTTGGGAGTATGGCCATCTTCACGATGTTGGTTCTTCCTATCCAGGAGCACGGAATATCTTTCCACTTTCTGAAATCCTTTATAATCTCTTTCCTTAGGGTGTTGTAATTTTCCATGAAAAGATCTTTGACTTCCTTGGTTAAGTGAATCCCAAGGTATTTCATTTTTCACAGTGCTACTGTAAAAGGTATTGTTTCTATTCTTTCCCTTTCAGTGTGCTTGTTATCTGTGTAGAGGAATGCTATTGACTTTCAAGTATTGATTTTATATCCTGCTATGCTACTGAATTTCCCTATTAGTTCTAGTAGTTTCTTGGTGGCATTTTTGGGGTCTTCCAAGTAAAGTATCATGTCTTCTGCAAATAGTGATAATTTAACTTCCTCTTTACCTATTCTCATTCCCTTTATTTCTCCCTCTTTTCTAATGGTTGTTGCTAAGGATTCCAAGACTATATTGAATAGGAGGGGTGATAGAAGACATCCTTGTCTTGTACCTGATTTAAGAGTAAAAGATTTCAGTTTTTCCCCATTTAGGATTATATGAGCTTTTGGGTTGTCATAGATGGCTTTTCACAAGTTAAGATAGAATCCATCTATTCCAGTTCTCTGTAGGACCTTGAACATGAATGAGTGTTGGACTTTGTCAAAGGCTTTCTCTACATCAGTTGAGATCATCATGTGGTTTTTAGATTTCACTCTATTAATGTAGTGTATTACACTTATAGATTTTCAAATATTGAACCATCCTTGCATCCCTGGGATGAATCCTACCTGGTCATGGTGTATGATCTTCTTGATGATTTGCTGTATTCTATTTGCCAGGATTTTGTTGAGTATTTTTGCATCTAAGTTCAGGAGGGAGATTGGCCTGCAGTTTTCCTTTTTGGTTGTGTCTTTCCCTGGTTTTGGAATCAGTATTATCCTTGCCTCCAGAAATGATTTTGGGAGGACTGTTTACTTTTCAACTTCATTGAAGAATTTGTGGAGTGTGGGGATTATATCTTGTATAAATTTCTTGTAGAATTCATCTGTGAATCCATCAGGCCCTGGACTTTTCTTTGTCGGTAGGCTTTTATAACGTTTCATATTTCCTTGGCTGTTATGAGCTTATTGAGAATTGTTATATCTTCTTGAATCAGTTTTGGTAATTTGTACCTTTCGAGGAATCTGTCCATTTCTTCTGTGTCTTCTATTCTGTGAGCGTAAAGATTCTCAAAGTAACTATTGATAATCTTCTTAATTTCCACTAGGTTTGTGATGATTTCATGCTTTTCATTCCTTATTGCATTTACTTGAATTTTCTCTTGCCACTTTTTGATGAGGTTGGCTAGAGGAATATCAACTTTACTTAGTCATTCAAAGAACCAAGTTTTTGATTTGTGGATTCTTTGAACTGTTTTCTCCATCTCAATTGAATTAAGTTCTGCTCTAATCTTTATGATTTCTTCCCATCTTTGCTCTCTGGGTTTTGTTTGCTTTTCTTTTTCTAGTTGTCGGAGGTGCAACATTAGGGTGCTAATTTGTTCCCTTTCTGTTTTCCTAATGTGTGAGTTCCTAGCTATGATTTTCCCTCTAAGAACTGCTTTCATTGCATCCCATAAATTCCGGTAAGTTGTACTTGAATTTTCATTGAATTGTAGATATTGTTGAATTTCTTCTGCAACCCATTGATTGCTGAGTAGGGTGTTGTTTAGTTTCCATGAATTTAGTGGGGTTTTCTGGTTTCTTTTGTCATTTATTTCCAGTTTCACTGCATTGTGGTCAGATAGTATGCATGGGATAATTTCTATTTTCTTGCATATACTTAGGCATGATCTCTGGACTAGTATGTGGTCTATTTTGGAAAATGACCCATGTGCAGCTGAAAAAAATGTGTATTCAGCTGTGGTTGGGTGGAACACTCTGTATATGTCCACCAGGTCCTTTTGTTCCAAGCTCTGGTTCAGTTCTGCTACTTGCTTGCTGATTTTTTGTTTGGTTGGCCTATCTTTTTGAGATAAGGGTGTCTTAAGGTCTCCTGATAAGATTATGTTCTTAGACATTAAGTTTTCCATGTCCCTTAAGATTTGTCTTACATAGTTTCATGCTCCTGTGTTTGGTGCATAGATATTTATGAGTGTTACCTCTTCCTCTTGAATTTTTTCACTAATTAATATATACCAGCCTTCTTCATTTTGTTTGTTCCTTCTTGGTTTGAAATTGCGACTGTTTGAGAACAGAATTTCTACTCCTGCTTTTTTGTGAGGTGCTGGGGCATGTAGTACTGTTTTCCACCCTTCAACTTTAAGCCTTTGAATGTCTTCTTGAGTTAAGTGTGTTTCTCCTTTACCGAAAATTGTTGGGTTTTGTTTCCTAATGCACTGTGCCAGTCTATTTCTATTAATTGGTGAATTGAGTCCATTTACATTGATGGATAATTGAAATGTGTTGAATTATGTTTGTCATGATATTTACCTGCTGTTGTTTACTCTTTTGTAACCTGTGTTTAATTGTCTGTCCTGTTTAGTGGGTTCCTTCCATTCTCATTCATGGAGTTCTTGTCATTGTGTTCTCTCTCTAGAACATCGTTCAGCAGCCTGTGAAGGGATGGCTTTGTGATCATGAAATTCTTTAGTTGTTCTTTGTCGTGGAAGTATTTCACTTCTCCATCAAACTTGAAAGATAGTTTTTCAGGGTATAGTAGTCTGGGCTGGAATTTGTTTTTGTGTAGGACTTGAAGAACTCTGCTCCATGATCTCCTTGCCTTCATTGTTTGTTTAGAGAAGTCGGCTGTAATTCTGATGGGTTTTCCTTTGAATGTGAGCTCTTTCTTCTCTCTAGCAGCTTTCAGTATATTGTTTTTGTGTTGGATTTCTGGGATCTTAACTATTATATGTCTCAGTGTGTTTCTACTTCGGTTGAAGTTATTTGGTGTTCTGTATGCTTCAGTGACCTGAATGTTGGATTGTTTCCTCATATTTGGGAAGTTTTCTGTGATTATTTCTCTCCGAATTCTTTTTTTTTTTATTTCATTGAAGTACAAATATGAATCAGACGGTTTTAAGACACCTTAACAAGACAGATTCGATAAATTAATACATTGCAAACTGTTTTCATACTGTTTTGGTATCGTATAAGGAGCATACATATTATACTTACAGACATTATTATAGTAGATATCTCTTATCAGTAAATTAAGAGTGTAGCTGTTTACTTATCTTATTTTTTATACCTGAATTATATCAAAAATTCAATAATTATTTTCCTAGTAGATGACCATAGTACTAGAAACCGACATCATATCCTATCCAACCACCACGAGTTTAAGCACCTAAGTTAGTTTAATGACAATGGAGTGCCCACCTTTGACAGGTGTAAACAAAGGAAGGGGTATAGAAAGAAGAACTCATGATGTAAGTGTATAGACAGTACAGTTGGGATAGATACCACCGCTGTGTTTCCCCAAATTCTTTTTATGTCATTTGTATTGACTCCTTCATTCTCATTGATACCAATTATTCTCACATTGTTCATCCTGGTGTCATCTTGCAGGTGATGGATTATTTTTTCCTGCATTCTCATTGTTTTTAAGAGATCCTTTCTCACCTTTTCACTAGCTGCTCCGGCATCTTCAAGATCTGAAACTCTGTCTTTGCTTTCAGTCGGACGGTTTTGTAAACTCGTGATTGATATTTTTATTTCTTCTATATCTCTTTGACTGTGTTTCATGTGTTCTATTTCTTTTCTGTATTGCTTATTCAAGGAATCCATCATATTTCTGATCTCCTCAATTTTTTTATCCATGTCTTCTTTAGAGGTAGCTATTAATTCTTTTTCTGCAGTGTTTCTTCCCACTTGGGTTTCCTCTGCATATTTCTAGACTTGTTCTGTATTTCAGATGCTATGACTTCAAAGAATTCTTTCTTTTCAAAGAATTCTTTTTTGATTTAAGAATTTATTTCTGCTTTGAGTTCCTCATGATCTTTCTGCTGTTGTTTCTTTGCTTCAGATGCTGTTAATTCATACATTTCAGCTGGAATAGTGCTCTCTGCACTTGTTCTGGGTAAGCCTAGTTTTTCCACCCAATGTTTCTGGAATTCATTCTTTATTTCAGATATTATGTATTCAGATATTTGTTTTTTAATTTGGGGAATTACTTCTCATTTTATTTCCTCTATAGCTTTCTGCTGTTCTTCTTTGCTGCTGTATCTGTTAATTCATTCATTGCAGCTGAGCTAGTGTCGTCTGCCCTTAGTGGTGGACTCGAGGTCTGGGATTGCGTTTTTCCCCTTGTCTTTGTCTTTTGTATAGCACTGACCTTTGACCTTTAGCGTAGAGCTTTGGTGCAGCTATAACCTTAGCTTGTTATGAGATTCGGGTGCCAGCCTATTAAGTTTGAGATTATCCAGGTATGCCTATACTGGATCTAGCTGTTGTGTTCAGTTCCTTTTTGCTGTAGCTCTTGTGGCTCCCCTCTGTTGGTTCCCTGTTCAGGCGAGCACAAACCAAACTGGGATGCAGAGCAAGTAATGAAAATTCCCTGTCTTAGCTGGCTTTGGGGAGAGAATCCGGAAAATTGCCGGGGTCAGCCCGCCTGTGTCAGGCAGGTCACTCCCCAGGTGGGTGGGCCTGGGCTTTGGTGGGTCTTCTGGGATCACAAAAGGATAGTGGATGATCTTATTCACTGAGTAGGCTGTACTGAGTCAGCCAGTCTGAGCTGGGTCCAGGTCTACAGGCTGAAACCCGAGAAGGCTGGGAAAGGTTCCTCCGGTGCAGTGGGCCTGGAGCCCTCACTCACAGGCCAGGCTGCGCTGGGTTTCTGGCCCTGGTGTGGGACCGGGGATTGCTGAGGAATATTCCTTCAGTGTTGCAGGCTTGGAGTTCTCACTCCAGGCCGACCTGCACTGGGTCTGGGGCATTGGGGTGGGACTGGCAATCACCTGGAAATGTTTCTCTGGTGCGGTGAGCCTGGAGCTCTCACCGGGCCCCTGGGGGGTGGGGGACAGGGAGTTCCTTGGAAATGTCTCTCTGGCATGGCGGGCCTGGAGTTCTACATTCACTGAACTTTGATGTGCAGAGAATCGGGGAAATTCCCACTCATTCAGCGGGCTTTAGGTCAGGGGATCGGGGAGGTGCTGGTGATTGGGTCCTGAGGTTTCAGGCCAGGCACTGGCTTGGAGGGGTTGGGGGCAGGGATCCGGGTAGTGAGCATGGGAAAAAGCCAATGGCTCTCCCTCAGACTCACCACACTCTCACTGATCGGGGAAGCCTGTTGAGTTGTGCAAATTCCCACTCACTGGGAGAGCTTGGGGCAGGATCCAGGAGGTCGCTGGAGTCCGCTGTGCTGTCTCAGGCTGGTCTCTGGGGCTGGGCGGGCGTGGGCAGGATCGAGCAGCAGGAGTGTGCTTAATTTAGACTGGGGGAGATCAGGGGAATTTGTTGGTAGTACTGGTGTCTAAACTGAAACCCAAGAAATGAGTGAGGTTAGCAAGGCATGAAGAGATACAGTGGAACACTCACTGACTCGTGGTGCCTCAGCATAGATACAAAGCACCTTTGTGAGTTCAGTGAATCAATTCATTGTAAAGTGGGATTGAAAAAAAAAAAAAGAAGGAAGAGTTGAACGTTAAGCCAGAGTTCTGCAAAAGCTTGTAGGCAATAGTAAAGAGTTTGTTCTTTATTCTGTAGGCAACACAGAGTCATTAAAATGTAGTAAGCAGCTAAGACAAATTCTTCAGGGAGATGGCTAGGAGCAGAGCTGGCCAGGTGACCAGTGAGTGATACTAGGATCAGAGGCCCATCGCAAGACTTGGAAAATGATCCATACTGGAGTGATGGTGCTATGACCTGGAGACATGACAGAAGAAATGGAACAAAACAGTTCTATTTCACAGATTTAAGGTCCAATAATCTACTGCATAAGCATGGAATCCAACTCGATGCTGATTTAAAGCTGTCATTTTTTAAAAATAATTTTATTGAGAAACATGTAGCAATGAGATAGTTTCAAAATAGGTTAGTAGGACAGTTACAATAATTATTACATTGCATATTATTGCCTTAGTAGTAGTTATTCATAGTATAAGATGTAGACGTATTAGCTTGTCTAAACATTATTAGTTCAAAATTTCTCATTGAACTAAGACAAAATTGCATATCTATGCTATTTTGTATATATATTTTTTTTCACTACTAAATGGTCCTTCATTTATATCCCCCTTTTTTGTTTACTTTTGTTGGAGATGTATATTCTATTGCCATTCATATATTGTAGGTGCATGAATTCAACAAAGTAATCCAATATACTCCAGAAGTCTATAATAGTAGTGGGTGATCCACATGACTGGCAATGTCAGAAGTTGTTAAGTTGAGCCTTTTACAACTCAATATATTAATATGGCTTTACTTTTTATGCCTCATTTTTATATTTTTCTGCTGGATGGTTAAGACCAAGATAAAGCAAGACCTATGTAACAAAAAATATAACTTTTGTATCTCACAAGTCAGTCGAATCCCTTCAGGATTTACCCTGAAACCCCGTACAGCAGTTTGTAGGTCTTTTGTCAGTGTCAGCCATGTGGATGAGTCATGGCCATTGCTTGACCAATTTGCTACCTATGAAAGGCTGAGAAAATGTTTTCTCTCCACATGACTCTCCTTAAGCACCCTCTGGATCAATACATTATCGATCACTTTCCTCTGTGGCCCCATAATCTCCTTGAATAGAAAATTTGGAACAGCCCTGAGTTACAGGATATTACAGTACCAGTTCTATTATATCCTGAGTACTTACTGACCTTGAAGGGCTAGGGACAAAATGTTGGCTGTCCTTGTAGTCCTTCTTTTGCTGTAATTTTTTGGTCTGCAAACATAAGTTGTTCACCCTCCAAAAAAGAAAATTAGTAATATTATTACTCTAGAACACAGGCTGTTGAACTTAACATTAGTATCTGTTTGAATATCAAACTCCTTAGACATACATAGATCAGGTATTTTCCATCAATTTTTGATACATAATATTAGTGTTACTGGATTCTGGGGTGCTGGAGCTTCCTTTTCGAGGTGATTTCTAAGACTTTTCTGTCCTGAAAAAATAATTGAATGAAACAAGCACAAACTGTGGTAACATTTCCATTTATTAAAAGTAGGACAATTTTAAAACAAGGATAGGAGAAAATGGGTTCTGCAGAGTGACTTTTGACCCAGTACAAAAGGAGGAAAAAAGAGAAAAAACAAACTATACTCCACATTGGCATAAGGTGGGCTACCATGAAAAGGCATGGTAGTGAACTCTAATGGTGATGATCTGTCTCTTACTGTATCACTCAGTAGGTTAGGCCATCCTACTGAAATCTGCTTGAGTTCTGGTAAGAAGTCTACATGCGGGGTGCTAAGAACTGTTCTGTGCTTGTATGGAGGAATCTTGTTATACCTTCTTTTCAGCAGTTTTAGCCACGCCCTAAATTCCTATGTCACTAGGAAAGACAGACCTTCTGTTTAACAAACCATGACACAATACTGTTTGAAGCATTACAATTTCAAAGACAAAACATGGTGAGAAAGGTGCAAATGACACCGTGAAAAATGAAACACAGGTGATTGTTCATAGGAGAAAAGGAAAGAGACAAAGAAACTGGACAATTAAGTAAATAATTACTGAGTACGTAATTGAGGTAGAAAGGGTAAGAGGAGAGAGGAAAAACTTGAAAGATAATCACCTCAGCTTTTTGATATGATAGTATTACATCCACGTAGAAGAGTCTAGTAGTCAGTTTGGTGTGTGGGTCTGAAGTTTAAGTAGGGAGCTAATCATAGATAAAAATATGAGAAATCTTCTGTGTAAGGTGGTTCATGAGTGTAATACTGGCATTCTAGGAGCTAAAATAAAAGAATCCAAAGCTCAAGACCAGCCTAGGCAATTTAGCAAGACCCTGTCTCAAACTTTAAAAGAAGGGCCACCTGGGATGTAGCTCAGTGTGAATGTCCCAGATTTAATTTTCAGTCCTGCCATAAATGGAAGGGAGATTTCCTGAATCTATACAAGAAATAACACTTTTATAAAAAATGAAAAAGTGTTCAACAGTGTCAAACAAATATGTTACAGCAACATAAAATAGAAACTTACTTTATCTGAATTTCAGTAACATGGACACAAATTTAAAAATCTGGAAAACAAGTAAGTTCTCAATGGAAGAGATAAGATAGTTGAACCCCTGAGAAACTGAGGAATCACCAGAATATGTTTCATGAACAGACTAATACAGAAAGGAAGTAAAAAATGCATAAAAATGAAGAACATGAAAAACAAACTTCATCTAACTGACAAATTAGCCAAATTACAACACACATGACTTAGGACCTGGATTTTTTTAAATAAGTATTTTGTTGCTTAGTAAAAGCACATTTAACTCTTTAAATTTATAATTTACTCAAGCACATTAAGCAGTCAAGGCAATGGAAAGCCTTACTAGTGAAATCTAGTGTACATACATTACAAGCTGAATTGTCTCCCCAGATTTAATATGTTGGAAATTTTACACCCTGGAGTTTAGAATATAACTGTATTTGAAGTAAAGGCTTTTAAGGAGATTTTCATGGCTAAGTGTGCTCCTCAGGGTAGAGCCTTAGTTCAATTAGGACTAGAACCCTTTTAAGAAATGGGGAAAAGCTGGATGATTGGTGCACAGCCTCAGCAGTCTTGGAGACTTAGCCAGGAGGAAAGCAAGTTTCAACACAACCTAGACATCCTAGAGAGACCCTATCTCAAAACTTAAAAAAAGAAATCAAAAAGTTATGTGGGGTGTAGCTCAGTATAAAAGCCATGAGTTTAATCCCAGATATCAAAGGGAAAAAGAGCCAGACACTAGAAATGCCCTTGCACAGAGGAAATTCCTTGCTATACTTATATGAAGGTGACCACCTTCATACTTGGCCAATAAGCTCTTCAGTTCCTTAGAACACTTCCTGGATGTGTTTTTCCCTTTAAATCACCTCTGAAAAAAAACAAACCTGGTAACAAATTAATCTGAAATTAATCCATCCTGTCTGTGTACCTTGTTAAGACAGCACTAACAAACTAATATAGTATGATGAGGAGAGATTTTACTGAACAGTGAAAAAGAAAAAGAAAAAAAGACAGTGGGTGTGAAGGAGGGAAAATTAATGTGGCTAAATTTAAAATTCATAGATCACTGCAATAGTCAACTTTTATTAGCTCTTTCCCCTTAAGTTAGAATTTAATATTTAATTAAAACTTGAGTTTCAAACATTCTGAGCTTCCTTCAAATGGCTTTTATTAATATTTTAAAGTCTGGTGTTTAAGCCAAGAAAATTATAACTGGAATTATTTTAATTAAAATATCCAGATATATTCAGTTATTACCTGGAATACTAAGCTTAAATATTGCCAGATGTAACTCCAGGATAAAATTGGAATTGCTTTCCAAAGTATCAAAAGGTCACTGACTCATGGTTTACATCTAGACATACCCTATGGTCTGTTCACTCAGAGGTGGAGCTCTGGAGAGCCTATTGGATTCCTGGAGCTACAGATAACTTGCTTTAGGAGCTGGGGTCTAGCTGAAGAAACAAGTTACTGGATGTGTAGCCTGGAAGGATTTCCTTCCCGCCCCTGCTCTTCCTTGACCTCTTTCTGCTTTGCTGACACCACACCCTGGCAGCTTCTCCTCTGCCATTCCCTTCTGTCTTGTCAGTCTGCCCTGGAACAAGCCAGCTTTGGGCTAAAGCCTCTACAAAAAATGTACCAAAATGAACCTATGGGTGTCATATATTTTGTCCCAGTGATAAGGGAGGTGACTAAAATAATAGCAAAACACAGTTATGGTTCTGTTAATATGAACTTTGCTTTCTTTGTGTGCCTCATACCTTACTGCATCACAGGACATATAAGTACTTGTTAAAGTTAGCATTTGCTTTTCACTGACTCAGTACTTAGCCTTGTATATCCTACAAGCTCAATTTCAGTTTCCATCTTCCTTGCCTAAGCTTCAAATGATAAAAGTGGGCAAGTTTAATGAGCAAGTTGGGAAAGTTGATTTGTGATCAACTCTTCATTTAGAGGCATTCACTTTATATATGCTATAAGTACATCAGTTCTAAATGCACATTTGCCAATAAACTATTCAGCTGCATAGAATTCCACATGAATGAGTGTTTCACTTACAAAATAAATATGAAGTATTCATAGTTCATTATCTCACAAATCTGAAATTTATGCTATTTTTACTTTAAATTTCATATTATGTAGTTGCCACAAGTATTGATGTTAATCTCCATTTTAAGCAAGTATTGATGTTAATCTCCATTTTAAGAATAATGACCATTTTAGAAAGACATTTGCAAATAAACTGTAGACAGTATTTATGTTTGATAGAAAGTTAATAACTAAAGAAAAATTAAAGATTTTTTTCTTTTATACTATGCTTTTGAATATTTTAACTAAAATATGTATTTTACAAAGGCTTTTCTCAGCTTGAAGTTTCATTCCTGCCTAATATGTACACCAGAATACAGAGAAATAGAAAGCCATCAGAAAAGTACAGAAGAGAGCAGGAAAAGGCAGGAAGGAAAGAGCTGCCTGTCATCCTATTCCCTAACTCTAAGTAGATCAGGAGACAGGGGAAGGATGATCCTCCCTCTCAGGGGAGAAGAAAACCCACCCTTAGGCTTAAAATGCAATACCAGGTCCTGCAGAAAAACATCACTAATTGGCAAAGGCCCCCACTTCTTATCTTCAGGCCAATGACTGTGAACTGAGCTTTTAAAATTCATTGGGCCAGGTGGCCCACTGCTTCTGCTACCCCACTCCCAAACTTGGCCTTCAGAGCAGTGAGCAAAATTCTACTCTCTGGAGAGCAGGACAGAAAAGCTAGTTCTGGAATTTGACTCAGAGTTCAGTGCCAGGAACTTGTGGCAAGCCCCAGTACTTGGTAGGATCTGAAGGTTCTTTATATGGGTCATTATTCTCAGAAAGAACCTCTGAGAAGCCTCAGAATGAGGGGGAGACCTGTCTGCAGGAAAGAGATTGAAATTTTGGCTGCATCCTTTCCAGCCATGAAGTACACTAGAGCACCTTCAACTGGTTCTTAAAAGTGTTTAGGACCCTGTGGCCTTGAAACTCAGCTGTGACTTATCTGAACCTCAGTCTTGGTAAACAAATGACTGTCACCACCACCTCTCCTTCTATGAGCACTAAGTAGAAAACTGAGGCCCCAGTGGGACAGACTTTTGTTTTAGCCTGTGTCACCATCACCTGTAATGAAAGCCCTGAAGAACCTGGGGGTCTGAGACAGCATAGGTACTAGTGCCTCTAAGACCAAAGCATAATCCACACAGGATTACACAGTGCCTCTTCCATCATCGTGATGCATGCAACATTGCTTCTGACCCAGAAACTCACTTCACAGTCAAAGAAGGCAGGGGCATGGAACTAACTTGCCTTATCAAGTTCCTGATCATCTAGAAGTTTGATGGACTGAAATAATGGTGGAATGACCTTCTGAAAATGTAGATATAATGCCAGTTAGTTGGCAATATCATGTCCAGTGAGTCTCCACAAGGTGATCTGTTTGTTTTCTCTAACAACTTTTAATGTGGTGTCCTTGTGCTGAATTTCTGCTCCTTTGATTATTATATGTCTGGTTACAAATTTAACCAAATAAATTTAACTGAAGTTCTACATACTTGACTTATTTATATGTCCCATTATTTTCCCATGCTTAAAAATGCAGCAAATCATCAAGATTACATACCATGATGGTAACACATATGCAAATCAATAAATTTAATATATCATATCAACAGAGTCAAAAATGGAAACCACATGATCATCTCCATAGATCCAGAAAAAGCTTTTGACAAAGTCCAACACTCATTTGTGATAAAAACCCAACAAAAAATAAATCTGAATAGATGGTTTTTACCTCAATCTGCTAAAGGTCCTCTACGACAAACCAACAGCCAACATCATACTAAATGGACAAACACTGAAGTTCTCATTCTAAAACCACAAATAAGACAAGGATGTCCAATATCACTCCTAATCAATGTACTTTTGGAAACACCAGAGCAATTAGACAAGAGAGACAAATAAAACAAATATAAACAGGAAAATAAGTTAAATTAGTATCATTATCAGATGACATGATACTCTACATAGAATAGTTCTAGTTAGATAACCAAATTCAGTAGCTGAATACAAAACCAACACTCAAAATTCAATAGCATTTTTAGTATGATTATTTTATATTTTCTAGAGTATGAATGTAAATTAAAAGAAAAAATTAAATGTGATACAGAATTTCACTTAACAAAGTAATATGAATTTCATAGTGTATATGGATTTCATGTGCATGGTGTTGTCTTCCAACTAGTTATTCATATTACCAGATATGTGCATGAAAAATTGGAAGAAATGTGTTAGACATTAAAAAAGAAAAACATAAACAATTAAAAAAATGAAACAAAACAAAGAAAGTAGTATCTACTTCTTTCTATAGATCAGTAAAAATGCACAGTACAGTTGTCCAAACCATCCTGCTTACATACATAATCTCTTTCCCTCACTCCCTCTACTATGCTTCTCCTATTCTTTTACAGCAACAGCAAACTCACTGAGTGATAAATGAGAGAAACCACACCATTCACAATAGCATCCCCCAAAAAACAAAATAAATAGAAGTCAATCTAACCAAGTAAAAGCTCTATACTTTGAAATTACAGTACTTTTAAAAAGGAGATCAAAGAGGATATCAAAAATGTCCCTTATTCGTGTACAAGAAGAACCAAAATAATGAAGATATCCATATTCTCAAAATTGTTACACATATTTAATGTAATACTAATCAAAATACCATTATTATACCCTATAGAAATATATAAAACATTCACAAAATTCATTTGGAAGCAAAACAAACCTGCAATAACAAAGGCAAGCCTGGACTACAAAGGCATCACAATTTCTGTCTTAAAATTATACTACAAAGCTACTGATAAAATTGCATGGTATTCACAAAAAAATAGACCTAAGGATCAGTGGAACAGATTAGATGATGTAGACATGGCTATAAACACACTCAGCCACCTTATCTTTGAAAAAGAGGCCAAACATGTTCCCTGGACTAAAGATAGCCTCTTTAATAAATTGTGCTGGAAAAAAACTACCCTTCTACATGCCATGTCTATCACTATACAGTAAACTAAACTAATCATGGATCAAAGATCTAAATATTAAAGCATAAATACTAAATCTACTGGGAGAGAAAATAGGTAGAAATCTTGAAGACCTGGGGTATGTAGAGAGTTCATGAGCAAAACCTACACTGCATGGGTAACACTTCAAAGAATCAACACCTGGGATTAAATTTTATTTAAAAAAAAAAAACAAAAAAAAAAACGAGCACAGCAAAAGAAATCAGCAACAAAGTAAAAAGACAACCCATGAATTAGTAGAAAATTTTAGCCAATTAAAATTCTGTTTTACCTTTTGTCCACATATTTTTCCTATAACAAAGAAATTCTGTCTAGAACATACAAAAGATTTGAAAAAAAATCCCCTCCCCAAATTCAAAGACCCAGTCAAGAAATGAGCACCTGAGTTGAATATACACTTCTCAGATGAGGAAATGCAAATGAAAAATAAATATATGAAAAAATGTTCATTCAAGAAATTCAAATTAAGACAACATTGACATTCTATATTACTATGGAATGACTTAATGATAGAAAGAATGACTGTCATCAAGAAATCAACAAATAATAAATACTAGAGAGGTTATGGGGGAAAGGAACCCTTTTCCATTGTTGGTGGAAGGGTATACTGGTACAACCACTGTGGAAATCAATGTGGAAATTCCTCAAAATATGAGAATTAGAGGTTCCACTTTTCCTGAAGAATTAAAAACATCACATCACAGTGATGTATGTGTACCCATGTTTAGAACAGCACAATTTGTCTAGCTAAATGTTGGAAATAATCCAAATGCCCATCCACTTGTGGGGAAATTGGATTAATAGTCAGTTTACAAGTGAAGAATAGTACATTTGAAGCTATGTTAGGGTGTGTTATTTAGGAATGAATAAAGACGATGTGGTATTTTATATAATGGAGTATTACTCAGCTACAAAGAAAATTAAACTAAAGATTTTTTATAGGTAAATGGATATAACTAGAGACCATACTCATAAGTAAAATTGATTAGACTCACTTGTGCAAATATATTGTTCTGCTGTAAGAAGCTGAAAGAGTACCTAAATTCTAACATGTGCAATCAATATTGCAAAATAGGAAGACATATGAAAGATAAAAGCACCAAGGATGGGTGTAAGAGGAAAGGACATTTGGGAAAAGGAAAAAAATCAAGTCAATTACTATTAGTGTCTTTTAGCAATTAAAAAGGAAGGATTGTGCTAATATCAATTGAAAAAAATTGTATGCCTATAACTTATACACTAAGCAACTACATTAAAGGTAACAACATGTAATGTCATACCTATTGTCATTCTTCAGTTCTTTTATTATGAAATTTTGCTTTACCTTTTCTCCATAATTTTTTAAAAGGTTCTTCACAAGACTGTATATGCTCTGGATCCTATTCAATATATGCTATGATTTCTTTCATAGCCAAGACTAAGGGGTCTAGGAATCAAGGGGTGGAAATGGTGAAGGTGCCATCCACTATCTACTTAGTGACCTTCTACCAAAACTACTGCCTCCTGTTCCTGGGACTCTATACTCTGTTGGACTATCAGTCTTAGTTCTAGAGATGGGAAGCCTTGTGCAGGAGACACAGCAATAATTCCTTTGAGCCCAAAATAGGACTCCCCACTGGCCTTTTGAAGCGCTTTATTCTTCTGAGTCAACAGGCTAAAGTGAGAGTTATAATTGGATGAGGTGGTTGATCTACACTTCCAAGAAGAAATCAAATTAATACTCCACAAGGGAGGAATAGTACATTTGGAGCTGCCTTAGGGTATCCTATAGTTTTTACCTTGCCCTACTATTATTATGGTAGATGAAAAACTACAAGAAACTAATCCAGGGTGGATGAAAACACCCTGCCCACACACATATTATAGAGTGTACTTGGAATGCAACATCCTGAGATAGGGAGGTGCTGGCGCAACAATCTGGGCTTTGTTCTATTCCCTTCAGTGTGCAAACCATGGTTCTTGATGACAAAATCCACAACAGGGAACCCTCAGCTTTCCAGGAACCCTCAGCTGCTGAGCACATGCAGTCCACACAGATGAGACTCCACCAGCCAATGGACACACCCCTGTGCCTTGCAGCACTCACTAGTCGCAGTCTCTAGTTTTATTTTGCAGCTCTCTGTACGCAAAGAATCCACTCATGAGTTGTTGTGAGTCTTCTATCTCGCTTAGGCATGATGCTAACCAGTACATGGCAAATCTGATTAACACCTATATTTCTTATTCCTGGAGTGTAGTAATATTAATACCAGGGCATCTGGGTGAGGAAACCTTGAAATAACAAATGTATTAGTTTAAGATTGCTTAAGAGAAGAATGTATAAACTAGGTTACCTTAAAACTGCTAGTCTCTCTGAAGACAAGTGGAGTATTACATTTTTTTTTATTTTATTGAAGAACAAATGTCGATCAGACAGTTTCAAGACACTTTAACCATACAGATTTGATAAATTAATACATTGCAAACTGTTTTCCTAACATTTTGATATTGTACAAGGTGCATACATGATATTATATTTACAAATATTATTTTAGCAGATATCTCTTATCAGTGAATTAAGAGTGTAGCTGCTTACTTATCTTATTTTTTATACCTGAATTATATCAAAAATTCAATAATTATTTTGCTAGTGGATGACCGTAGTACTAGAAGCCGACATAATATCCTGTCCAACCACCATTAGTGCAGATCTTGCCTCTCATAGAATTATGTAGAAGCACAGTGTTATCTATCCCAACTGTACTGTCTATACACACACATGATTTTTTTCTTTCTACACCCCTTCCTTTGTCTACACCTGTCAAAAGAGGGCACTCCATTGACATTCAACTAATTTAAGTGCTTGAACTCAACACCACAATCCAACACAGCCCAGTATTCTACAACCATAGTGAGTTATTCAAAGAAATTGTTGAACATAGCCATTTATAGCTCAGCTTAATATTATGGCCTCACGATGTATATTTCATTTTTATACTTTTCTGCTGGATGGTTAAGACCTAGGTAGATCAAGACTTTTTTTTTTTTTTTTTTTTTTTTTTTTTTTTTTTTTTTTTTTTTTTTTTT
>PVKA01039490.1:0-19488 GCA_004027165.1 Ctenomys sociabilis
TGAGCCTCTTAGCTCAGCCTCCCAGAATGCTTGGAGTACTGGCAGGCCCCCTGTACCATACCACGCCAAAACTGAAACGTTTCACCACCCGATCCAGACCCCTCTCCCCAAAGGGAGCAGTCCCACAGGATCATACACGCTGTCCAGCTGTTTGGCCTACTTGTCACCAAGCTGGCACCAACCAAAGAATGTCACAGCCCCTTCTTAGCCTGCATCTGTCCAAGAAAAACAGATTTCAGCAGCAATGGGGACACGAGTGCATTTTATATAATGTAAGATATGCCTGTGTACTACAGCCCCAGGAAGGAATTTCCTTGCTTCAAAGGAAAGAAAAATTCAAACAGTGATTTACTCAAAAATACATTGCAGGCCTCAGGGTTCAGTAGAGTATCTGAAATAGATTTAGAATGGTGATTAATAGTGGTAGTGTTCTGGGTTCTGTCTAGGAGACCCCAAAACCGTATTTGGTCATGGTGGGGCTTTTTCAGAAGTGGCTGGGTTGACAGTGTGTGACACTGGCAGTGATTCATGGTACCACGCTAGGCTTAAGGGCACTGGGATTCAGGGAGTGGGCGCCACCCACCCTAAGTGGCCTGGATGAAATGTAAGGGACAGGAAGTGCTGCGGTCACCCCTTGCCTGCTCTTTCCTGCCTGCCTGCTGTAGACTGTTTCACTCTGTGATGCCGCTCCGCCATGCCACTCTGCTTGGGCCCAGCCAGTGATGAGATGAGACCTCTGCGAACTGCGAGCTAAACAAACTGTTCTGCCTTTAAACTGCGGTGCTGTGTATTTGTGTCTCAGCAGTGAGAAAACACGGGTGATAAAATCTACAATGAGAAGGTAGAGTGAGCAGAGCAGAAATGGGTATTCCCAAGACACGTTGGGAGCCCTGCATACATAACCACACTGCCACTGACACACGTGCTGCGTGCCCACATTCCTCCCAGCATCTTCATCCTGGTACCAGTGTCCAAGTGGCACCAGTCATGGCAGTGGCAACTTGTGTGTTCGTGCTGCGCTCGCTCCAGCGCGACGCCGTCCACGCTAGTCTCTACCTCGGCAGCACCTGGGCCCTGCGAGGAGCGCCCGCCCGCCTACCTTGCCGCGCCTTCCCACGCTTCCTGTGTTTAATATAATCTGCTTCTCTCCCCTTTCTCAAGTGGAACTGCCAGGAAGGTACTGTAAACCTTTCAACATGACCATGATACCTAGGATGGCAGCAAACACTTAAACCTCCTACGTAGAAGATGACTTTTAACTAAGTTATACTTACAAGCCTAAGGAATTGGTTTTGGTATTTTTTTTTTTTTTTTCTGAAATCACATGAGAATGCCCCTGTGCGGGGATATGCAGACACAGTGTATGCCCCGGCACTAAAATAGCAAGAGGGTTGAGGGAATCTAGACTGTCACGAGTACTTGGTTGGGTTGACATCCGTGGTCTGCTACTGCCAATGCACTCTGCCACTGTAGCAAGAGCATCGTCAGGAACAATAAGTCCCCGAACCGTGCTTCACTAAAACTTTATTTATAAACATTAGCAATGGCCACATGTCTGCCTAGGGGTCACAGCTTGCCACCCCCTGGTCTTCTGGATCACATCACAGAACCAACACAATCAAGGTAAAAATTAGCAGCCGGCTGGGCTTTACCACTGCACAGGCTGGGGCAGATCTTCTAACTCGTTTGCTTCATATTTCTTGTCCATGAAATGCATAGGACAGCCTAAGAGAATTTGTTCTGGGGTTTGTCCACAGGTTTGGTCTGAGAAGGAAATCAAAATAGGAAAACAGGCCGGATGTAGCAGATCACATCTGCAATTCTAGCACCTAGGAAGGACCACAAGTTTGAGCCTAGCGACCTAGCAGCAGTCTCAAAATAAGAGAAAGGAGGAGGCTGGTAAGATAGCTCAGCGGTCTAAAACACCTGCTTAAGCAGGCTTAGGTGGGCTCAGGGGACCGTGGCTTTGTCACCGCATGTCACACCAATCCCACCCTCAGGGAGGGCTGAGCTGGCCAAAAAAATAAATAAATAAACAAGGGATTCCGAATGTAACTCAGTATAAAAGTCCTGGACGTCCAATCCCCTGTACTGTGGGGCCCCCAGAAAAGGAAAACAATAGCTGCTAGCTCATATAAACAAAGTTACATACAAGGTTGACACAAGCATTACTTTTAATACAATTGATACCAATACCCAAGGACCAGTACAAAAATATATGCATTCTATTTCTATGAAACTTATAGCAAAGACTCCAGATCTTTTAGGGAAAATTAGAGAGGGATTTTATCTCCATCCCTGTAACAATTCCCATATTATCTTGAAAGTAGAAAAAAAATTAAGAAGTTTACACACGTTAAAATGTTGAGCCAATGAGATAGGGCATAGGGGTGCATGCCTGTAATCCCAGCTCTGGGAAGACTAAAAGCAGGAGGATCACTATAAGTCCAAGCTGTATAGTGAGACCCTGTACTAAATACATTTTTAAAAAAGGTCTGAGCCAAATATATGTTCTGCAGTTCAAATTTAAATCGTAAGGGTGTGTTCAAGGTTTTTTTTAAAGAAATATTTTATATTGAGCCAGTGAGATAGCACCTGCTTAGGCAAGCTTAGGCAAGCACACAGGGACTGCAGTTCGATCCCCAGCATGACATACTGTACCAGCCCCTCCCTCAGGGTAGGCTGAGCCAGCTACAAAAAAAAAAAAAAAAAAAAAATTACATTTAAATTTTGAGCTTCTTCACAAACTAATGGTGATTTTCTTAGGCTCAAAATTCTTCAATTAAGATTTGTGGGTCAGAAGAGACCGCTTCGATGTTTCCAAAGCCACCCGAAAGCAATCAGTGCTGGTTTCAGGACAGTGGAATGGGCAGATGGTTGTGCTTAAGTTTTAAAAGTATCTCTGAAATGCAATAAATACATTACAGGACTAGGGGTAGCACTGCCATTACGTGATTTCATTATTAAATGTAAAAGCAATTATTAAATTAAATTCACCCATTCAACTCAAATAATGTTCTATAGCATTGGTGAACAAAGGAAAACCTAGCGTCAGGCTTTCTGAAGCGCTTTTCTGTCAGTGGTCAGAGAAAAGCTGTCTGGAGACATCTTCGGGACCACAAAGAGGAGGGGGTCAGTTACAGGCATCTGAGACAGGTGGACCAAGGTCAGTAACACTGCTAAAAAAAAAAAAAAAAAAAAAAACACCTGGCTCCAAAAGTCAACAGCCCTGAGACCGGAGAACTCTACCTTAAATCTAGAGAAAAAGCAGTCACAGAAAACATGCCTGCCAGCGACCCTGTTTCGATCATCTCCTTCTACCTTCCTACTAACCCTCCAAAGTGGCTGTTCCTTTTCTTCATGGACAGAAGCCAAAAAAGAAACATAGAGCCACCAGGACTCTTCAGTTCCCGTGACTGCAAACTAAGAGCAGAGAACTGAGCACAAGCTTGTCAGGCTTACTACGCAGGCCGCCGAGGAGGGGAATTTATTGGGCAAATGAAGATGGTTAGGTTTAACTTGAGGAAAACAAGACATCTACTATCTTGGAGCTGATGTCAAATGAAAGTCCCCATCTGTGCTGGTCCCAGAAGTAATTCAGACAGACAGCAGGAGAGAAATCCTCTCACCAGGCACCAACAAGGAGCCTGCAGCGGCCCCATGGCAGTGTTCTCGATCCTGTCCACCCCTCACAGAGGAGCAGGGCCCTGATGGAGCACCCGGGAGTTTATTACATGCTGCAGCCCGCTCTCCTTTATAAGATTTTCTGCACAAATTCAATAGCCACCAGCATTTGGCAAAGTTTAACATCACTCTTGATTTACCAAGGAAGAGGCAAGATGCCTACTTGGGTTCCCAGTGTAACTGGCTGCATGGATTGTTTGACACAAAAAGAAAAAGCCCTTCTAGTATAAGTCTTATTTTATTCCATTTTCGTATCTTCTCAAACTCACATAAAACTTTCCAACCAATCGTCACCTAAGTATTCCATAGTAAAAAGATTATTGATTAATTAACATATTTACGTATTTAAAAAAAAAAACTCAACATCTTTTGCTTTGGATCTTTAGATCATAACTTAGTCCAGGCTTGTCAAGAAGATCCACTGTACCCCCATCAAAAACAGATGCACGAGGGCCGATGAGATAGCTCAGCAGACTAAGCATCTGCTTAGGTAAGCACAGAGACCAGGGTTCAATCCTCCGCATCATCCCCGGGGCACACTGAGTCTGCCAGAGTCCAGGTGTGGTGGCACATGCGTGTAACCCTAGCAGTAGGGAGGCTGAGAACAGGAGGATCACTATGAGTGTGAACTGCATTGTGAGACCCTGTGTCAAATGTATGAAACACACGTGCGCACACACACACACACACACACACACACAGATGCACCTCTCTAAAAGAACTGTCAACTTGCAAAAACATTTCTTGTGATTTTCTGTGATGAATGCAAAACCCTATTTCCAGAAAGAGGACAATGCCAAAGTACAAAACAGGCTAGTGTCACAGAGAGCCCAATGTGCCACTTCTCCGATGTCCATATCTTCCTTCGTCCAGGTCTTTCATTCTCAGTACCTGGTGGTAAGGAGCCGGGGTGACCCAGCTCATTCTCCACACGGCACAAGATGTCCACAGACTGTCACCCCAACTGCAGCCCACGAGCACCAAACAGACCATGACGTCTAATGTTAATGATGCGTCTGCTGGTGACAGCCCATGTTGCAGTAAGGGTGACAGTGACAGAAGCACCGGTATTTCTCCGAGCTGGATGTAACGGCACACACCTGTAACCCCAACTATTCAGAAGGTAGAGGCAGGAGGCTCACAAATTCAAGGCTAGTCTGGGAAACAGAGCAAGATCCTCCCTCAAAAATAAAAAAGGGCAAGGGATATAGCTTGGTATAGTACACTGCAAGATTGAAGCCTCAGTACAAAAACATCAAGCTAAGGGTCATGGCACGTACCTAGCTTTCTGGTGACTGAGGAAGGAGGATTACAGCTTAAGGCCACCATGGGCTACATAGTGAAAGCCTGTCTCAAATCCTTCCAAAGATCTAAAACAAAAACAGGCAATACTCAATGCACTGAACTTGATACAACCCTTCAGACAAAAACATCCTACACAGTACCTTCCTGTAAAGCATTTTATAACTGTTAACCTATGACTCATAAATATTACAGCACCCAGGCAAACGTGAGCTGTTCTGACTGAATACAACTGGCGGTGCTTTTGGGCTGAAGAGCACAGCTCAAGGAGCAAGGCTCACGAGCCGCCAGGAAGGTGGCCTCCCGGCCCTCACAAGTGCAGCGCTGTGCCTTGGAAATGTGAGGGCTACGACTCCCACGCCTCTGCAAGGCACCGCCGCAGTGGGGACACGGCGGTGATCTACTTAATGTGAACCATCCAGGAAGGCAAATCCAGCACTTCATTTTCTGAATTGATCACTGACAACTGAAAGAGCTGAATTCCCCAGACCAACGCCACCCAAACAAAAGGCACAACGGGATGCGGACTTCGCAGGCAGGAGCTCTGAGCATCATGCCGAGTCCGCGCAGGGCTTCGGGAAGCACAAGCCTGCGTGTGTGCGCAGAGCTCCTGCTGCGGGCTCTCGCTCCAGGCTGCCTGGTGGCCTGGCGAGGCACTGAGCAGGCTGCTGGGGCTCAGCAAGGTGATGTCGTCTGCTCCCCATCAGATAACGATGCTCGGTCATTCTTCCAACAAACGTCCCCTGAGACCTTTCCATGTTCTACGACGCCAGGCAAGCCGGCCAGCAGGCACAGGTACACATAGATCTCGGCTCTTGTGGGAATTACAGTCTTTTCAGTGGCAAAGGACGATTTTATGCCAAATACGAGTGGGATCCCAACACGCTGCATCAGAAGCCGCCTGCCTTAACGACGAAGCAGAAGCCACGTCCTGTGTCTTCCACTGAAACTCCTGTTCCTTGCCATTCACACCTGCGGCTGACGGTCACATGCACCAAGACGCCTGGACGAATCCTAGTGAAGAGGCCTTTTTAAGTCACTATTGGGACAGACCTTCCATGTTCACTGGGCGAAGCACCACAGGACCCGAAACATTCTCTTCTCCTAGCAAGGCCTTACCCACTGTCTGCGCCACTGCCACCCGCATCCAGAGAGCGCGTGCACAGAGTCAGAGAGCACATACGCCACGCAGAGTCATCGTCTGGGGAAGATGTCGCCTGCTGCTGTCTTGCAGACGCCCACCATTAACTTGCAATAGTTCCTGACGCCCCCACCACAGTTATCGTCTCACAGGTGGTAAGCTAGAGTTCAAGACCAGCTTAGCTAGAGGCTGTGACTCAGGGCTTCTCGTGGGTGACAGTTAAGGTGCTGGTTGGAACATGCAACATGAACCAAATCAGCCCAGAGGCTTTCCCAGGGGGCAGAGGCTCCGCCCCTCCCACACCTCTGCTCAAGGCCCTATCACAGGGCAGGTGGCTTCCCCCAGCAAGAGCTAGCTAGAGTTACAGCTCAGGGTAGTGGCAGTCTCTTCAGTCCGGTCCGGTTACCCTACTGTCCTCGCTGGAAAGGGGCGACAAGTCTAGCTGGTACTCGGGAGCAAATTAAATGCCAGTTCC
Source organism: Ctenomys sociabilis (assembly GCA_004027165.1). Classification (NCBI taxonomy): domain Eukaryota; kingdom Metazoa; phylum Chordata; class Mammalia; order Rodentia; family Ctenomyidae; genus Ctenomys; species Ctenomys sociabilis. The sequence continues at coordinate 6,603 of PVKA01039490.1, forward strand.
TGAAAAACAAAATTATCCAAGTTTTTGTGGACATGTCATCAAAGTGCTGTTATCTTTTACTTCTCTCCAAGATGAACAGAAATGAGGACGTCAGGAGAACTCAGACTAATTAAACTCAAAACCTCAAATGTGAGTTTAATATCTTCCTAAAATGAGAGCTAAATCAGAGTGTGCATAATAATACAGAAAGAAAATCATACCTAATGGGGCATTAAGCCCAGTGCTTAATTAAAATTTAAATTATCAAAATTTAAAACAAAACCATAAGGGGTATTTTTTAACTTCTTGTTTTGGGTTTTCTGAAGACCTGTAGTCCTAAACAAAAAACATTACAGCTTACCTTATCTGAAATGCTTAATAACAGAAATGTTTCAGATTTCCTGGATTTTTTTTTTTTTTTTTTGTGGGATGTTTGCCTAGATTTAACTGGTAAAAATAGCCCTAATCAATAATCTGAAATATGAACTGCTCTAAAAATCTAAACCACATTGAGAGTCAGATTAGCACTCAAAAAAATTCCTAATTTCAGTGTACTTTGGATTTTATAAGGGATATTCAATATATACTGTCTTTGTCACACTTATATTTCAAAACCAGCTCACAGATTCTGGGTTTTTTATGGATCTGGGGCTGCATTCTTTGTATAATAAGGCTGTTATCTACACACAGCTTTATATCAATGTTCGTTCCATAACAAAAGTAAAGGAGAGATGATTAATAAAATCCTTTATCCAACGCAGAATAAAAGAGATAGAGTTTATAAACACAAATGCAATAAATGTGTTCTGTAGTTTCTAGCGTTTCTGACATTTATGGCATTGTAAAGGGTCTTAGCCTAGAAAAACTCTTTCACCAAAGATGTCCCAATCCTAGAAGTATCCAGGTGCATAAATGCCCACAGACGCTAAACCGCCTCAGGCAGAGCGTGACATACGGAGTCCAAGAAGCAATGCGCAGAAACTAGAAGAAATAAGATAGTCACAAGACTCAAAATCTGCTACTCTACTCAAAAATGATTTACTTCAAAACCATAAAAATAAAACAAACAAAAGACAATTAAGACTTCAACCTAGGGCTGGCCAAATAGTTCAGTGGATTAAAGTACCTGCAAGCAGGCACAGCGGCCAGGGTTCGATCCCCAGGCCTACTGTGCCAGCCCACCCCTAGGTTGCACTGAGAGGGCAATTGAGACTGGGTGTGGTGGCACATGCCTGTAATCACAGCTCTTGGGAGGCTGTAAACAGGTGGATCACTACGAGTCTGATCTAGTAGTAAGACCCTGAACACTCTGTAGACCCTTCCCTAAAATACAGAAATGTAAGTTAATTAATTAATTTAAAAAAAGACTTCACCTTCAACACCAAGCTCACCCCCTACCCCCCACCCCTCCAACACTGGAGATGGAAGCTAGGGCCTTCACATAGAGCTTGGAGCTTTCAGAGTTGCACAGAGTGGTCCACACTGGGCTTGAACTTGAGGCCCTCTTGCCTGAGCTTCCCAGAAAGCAGGGGCTGCAGGTATGCATCACCACAACTGCCCAACCATCTCTCTGCAAAGACGTAGGACTAAGACTAGTTTTTTAAAGATAATAAAAATATTTAAAAAATAGAAATAATACAGAATTTCATTAAACAAAACGATAGGAATTCAATAATGGTTGTTATTATTGTGTGCTGTTGTCTTTATATCAGTTGCTCAGATTGCCAGATAGAGGCATACAACATGGAACAAAAAAAAGTTACAAGAAATTAAAAAGGAGGGGGCTGGTGAGATGGCTTAGTAGAATAAGTGCTTGCCTGGCAAATGCAAGGCCTGAGTTCAATCCCCAGTTCTGAAAAATAAATAAATAAATAAAAAATAAAAAGAAGGGAAAAAAGGCATTAACTGCTCCTTTCATTAGACCAGCAGAGTTCACCACTACAGTTCTCTAAGCTGTAATGTGTATATACATATAAATTTCTTTTTCCCTTCCTTCTTTCCCTGTTTTCTCCTCTCCCTCATCCCAGTTTTTCCTTCTCTTTGAACAGATTCTTTCCCTTTCAGAGTACCTATTGTACCCTTCAGATTTTATGTACTCTTTCAGGTTCTTACACTAGTGAGACAGCATGAAGTTAAGAGATGAGGGTCTGACTCATTTCATTTATGAGTATGGTCTCTGGTTGTATCCACTGACCTATAAACGTCAGGCTCACCTTTCTTTATAACTGAGTAGCACTCCGCTGTATAGAAGACCACACCTGTCTGCCCGTTCCTCAGCTGATGGGCATCTGGGTTGTTTCCAAGATTCAGCTACGACAGGTGAGCGGCTATGAACACAGCAGCACCTGTAGCACTGTGGCCTGGCGCTGGGCTGCATCTTCATGATGGTGTGTGCCGAGCACACACAAAACCCTGGGTCCATCCTTGGCACCCCTCTCAAAAACAATGACCCGGGGGAAGAACATGAAATCTGTTCAACAACTGCACAAAACAGCCTACGCCAAACGGTCACCGTCATTGTCAGCTTGTGACCATACGCCATGTGGAAGCTTCCCTGGAACCAGCGCTCTGGTCCTTGACACCAGGAGGGGGGCATTACTATGTTTCCTACTGCAACAAAGAGCAAACTGAAGTTCAGGGGATTTTCAACATCTTTACCACTTACCAGTTCTGTCAGCACAGCCAAGTGGGCTGCTCACCCGGGCATTCGGTGCAAGTCAGCCTCCAGGGTGGGAGCCCAGGCCCTCCAGGGCCACTTAGTGCTGTGGCCTGCTTCATCTTGGGGAGCCTGGGGAGCCTTCGTGCTCAGTCTATCTATTGGTCAAAACAGAAGCGCGCCCACGAGGACCTCTGTGCAATGCCACCTCCGGAAGCCCAGACCGTCAGCTGCCTGCTAGCTCCCCAAGCAATCCAGTTGGCCTTGATGTTTCCAGGAGTCTTTTCCCATACAATGCTCATGGTTTCTGCCATTTTGCCATGCCCCTCCTCTCTAATTTACTCCCATGTAAAACATCAACTCAAACTTTTCCTTTAAATGGATGTATTATTTTTAAAGGAAACTTTGTATCGCATACAGGAATGAAAAACTAGTAATGTGGTTGAAGCAAGCAGGTACCAGAAACTGAAGATGACGATGAAAATGATGCCTATCTTGACATTTTGCCACAGCAGGCCCTTAGAATCCTTCTCAACAGAGTTCTAAGACATTTCTACCTATTCACCAACAATGGCACCCCAGCAAAATCTACACTCTGGACAAAAAAAGAACTTCCCACTCAAAGGTTTAAAAGCAAATGCTTACGTGCCTAAGGGTTTTGGAGGAACGAGCTCTGAAGTCCAGACCCTGATTTCTGAGTCTCTTCCTGTTGCACCTGCTTCTACACAGCCTGGACAAACACTCTACAGAGGCTTTTCCACTTGAGGAAGTGTCATCAAGGCATCTTCCCCTTCAGTGAATAGAATTCAGTCAGTCAAGCGCTCCTGAAAATTGAACTGGAAAACACTCTGCTAAGCAGAGCTGCTTGGACTTGCACAATCACAGCATTTGTCAGTAAGAGAAAACATGTATTTTATCTGTGCATATAAAGCCCTGAGAGCACCTAATCACACCGACAGCTTTGGAACTCCAAGAATGAGACAATTTCAGCATCCTGTTTTTAATGTCATCGGGCCAAGCGCAGGACCCCTGAGGCTGGAGGAGTCCAGGGTGCCCCCTCTGGGCCCCAGCCCTGTGTGAACAAAGGCATCTGGGGAAGGAGAGAAGAAAAGCACAGAACTCTAGCTCCCAACTGGAACTCCAGAGTCACGTGAAGTCAGCAACAGACCCCTAAAGTAGCCTCCAGCATAAGCCACTGGGAGAACAAGTGTCACATTCTGGATTTCACCATGGGTTAAGAAGTCCCAATGGTGGGCAAAATGCATGCAGTGGAAAGCTCACAGGAGCATCCCTCATCCAAAAACTCAAAATACAGTTGACCCCAACACTCAATTCCGACATCCAGCATAGTGTTTGTGATGGTTTGTGTCTAGGTGCCCACCCCAGCCTCATGCAGTCACGGGGGTGGCTTCTAGAGTTCGTGATTAATTCATGATCCAATGCTGGGATGATGGGTCTGAGTGCTGCACCTCCCCTGGGGTGCAGAGCCGAATGCAATCGAAGGAAGGGAGAGAGGCTTGCTCTCTGCCTCTGCTGCAGCCACTGCTCCTCCATTTTTTGCTTTTGCTGTTTTGCTGTTTTCTGTCACCATGAACTGTTGCCCTCTGCCGGGTGCCTCGCTGCCTTAGAGCCAGCCAGTATGGACAAAAACCTCCACAAACTGTGAGCAACACAAACCTTTCCTCCCTTAACTTTGGGTGTCGAGTATTTTGTCTCAGCAACAAGAGAAAAGTAACCAAGGCAGTGCCCTAAGTAGAAAATTCCACACCTGACCTCATGTGTGAAACTGATTCATGCACAAAGTTATTAAAGCAAAGAACACCAGACTATGCATAGAAGATACACACAGAACCACTGAGTTCTATGTTAGATGTGGGCTTCATCCCCAGATACTTCACCACTTATACACAAATATAACAAAATTCAAAAGCATCTGTAATCTCAAACACTCTGCTCCCAAAGACTTTAAATTAGGGTAGTCCACCGTAATGTTCTTAATTAAATATGATCTTTTTCTTCATGTTGCCAAGAAATACAAAAGGAAATGCAGAAGAGCATGGCCACAAGCCCATTCTGAGCTCAGCCTTTTATTCTATAAATAATTCGTAGGTGCTGGGTGTTAGGACAGATCATGAAACAAGACAAATCCAGTCCTTGGCTCTCAAAAGCCAGGTACTATATATCTGGAGAAATAAACAACAAAACAAGTACTTATTCCAGGGATAAATGACAGAAAGAGCACCAAGTTTGAAAAATAAAAGCAGGGTGGAGATGGGTCGGGCAGAGGAAGAGCCAAGGCGCAGAGTCTGGTGCTGGATCCCTCTTTCAAAGATGGAGAAATGAGGTTGAATTATCTTCCAGCCTTGCCAAGGACACATAAGTCCTTGTCTTTTTGAGACAGAGTCTCACTACACAGTTCACACTGGCCTTGAGCTCTCCTTGTAGCCCAGGCTGGCCACAGACTCACAGGCATGCGTCCTGCCTCAGCCCCCCAGTGCTGCAACTACAGGCGTGTGCCACCACACCCGGCCTGAACCCATTTTTAATCACTTGAGCAAAAGAAACTTGGAGAGCTCACAGAGTGCGCATATGGGCAACTCTAAGATGCTATGAATCCATGCAAAACAAAGCTACACACAGTGGTGTATGATTTAGCTACAAGCATGTGTTGGAGTTCAGGTCAAACTGCCTCCAAATATTGCACACTGGCATCCCAGAGACCAGCAGAAGCGACCATCTCTCTAACCTTCTCCTGGTAGTGAGCCCCCAAAACTGGGCCAATCTTCCCTTCCAAGCAGTTCATAAGGCCCTCATCCCAGGATCTCTTCATCTCTGAACAGAGACAGCAGAAGGAATCTGAACACAGCAGGCGCTACTAACCTGCCTCCTCCATTTCCTCCCAGGACATCTGATCCTGTTGCCTCCCACTGTACTTCTGCATAATGCTCCATACAAATAGTTTCCCTATTTCTTTGGGTCTTCCTTTCTGAAGGCATCCACAAAGCTTGTGTCACACAAGCTTTCATTAAGCAAATCCATATGCTTTTCTCTTGTTAATCTGGCTTTTGTTATGAGTTTCAGCTGGAGACAGGAGAGAAGAGGAATCTTTTCTCTCTGAGATAAACTAGAATGTGAGTCCCGGGAGGACCAGTGAATTCTTCTGTTCACTGTTTTATCGCGAGTGCCTGAAAAAGCAACATGCGGTACAGAGTTGAAATAAATATCCGGGAAATGAGTAACAGCATTGTAACAGTTATTCATTAAGAGCAGTGAAGGGATGTGTGGACAGAAAGCAAAGATCAAGAAGCTCAAGAAAATAACTTCAGTACTCAGGGTGTTAGGCATGGCCCAGGGAATTCATCTCCTGAAAAGTAAAGCTGGCGTTTTAGGAGCCTGTAGATTCTGCTACCAACCGATTTATCAAAGGAATCAGGTAAGTGCACTGCTGGAAAGTGAATACGCCTTCCAAAGAAAAGAAAACGGAAAAGAAAATGTTCACAACCAAGTCACCAAAAGGGAGCAGCTGGCCTCAGTATCGCCCACTGGTCCCTCAGACCACGTCTCCTCTGTCTTCTGGAAAGCCATGCAGCCCGAGATGCTTTCCCCAAAATGCAAGCCCCGTCATTTTCCATTCCATGCACCTGCCAGTGTCCAACTCTTCACACATGAACGAAGGACTGGAGAAGCATTTCAATTCGGCATTCAAGATCCCCTGAGATTGAGGCCACTTCCATGTCACTTCAGCTTCTGCATCAGATGTAAATGCTCAGGAAGCACAAGCTCAAACAGAAGACCTATTTGCAAAATAAATGGTACTCAACCACAGAACAAGGCATCACAATACTCTAGCAAGAAAAATATGCAAACATCTGTGCTAACATGGCACACAAATAAGCAGGTCCTTAGAAAAGAACCACAGGCTACAGCAGACAATGCACCTCAACTACGAAGTCCCAATGATACGGTCACTCCCTCCCTCCATATTTTAAGTGCCTCTGAGTCACTGCAGTATCGGGCTGTATCAGGTGCTATTCCAGGATGATGTGATACAAGAACGAATTGATAGTTTCTAGGAATCTTACCTGAATGTGCTGGTAAGAAAGATGAAAGGGTCAACAAATAAATACAAATGTAATTAAATACAGCTAAAGGTTTGAGACATAATAACCAGGGATGAGGTAGGGAGCAATGGAGAGGGGGACCTATTTTCTGTCTCTTGGAGGCACTATGTGGGACCAGAGACCCAGGGATTTCCCTGCAAGATGACTCATGAGGTGACCAGGACCCTGGCCTCCCACACCTCAACAAGCGAATCAGGAGGGAATCTTTGTTTTTCCCCGGGAAAAATTCAACTCATGAGACGCTGCAAAGCAGGCCAGAACCCAGGGCCGAATGGTCAACCAACCATGAAGGCACCACGCAGTACAGGCGTCCAACAACAGAACTTCCAAGTATTATGAAGCAAGAACCAGCAGGATTTCACCTCCTTCTCCTAAGTGTGCTCAGGAGAACCAAGAATACTTCTGGCTCAGAACAGACACCTGTAGAAAGTTGCTGCAAAGGCCGTGTGAGGTGGCAGAGGGCACATGCATACCATCTGACCTTGAGCCCCTGCTGGAAGTACTGCTCAGGTGTTGGTCTAACTCTCACATCAAATCTCAAAGGCATAACACCACATCTATGAAAGAATTTGCTGAGGTCCTGGTGCCCAGAGAAGTACAAAACCTCATGCCTCCACATCGTGTCCTGCACTGGGCTTCCCTCAAGGCCATCCATGCACAAGGAGGTAAGCAAGGCCCCATTGCGACAACTCTGTGTAATACACTCTGTTCCTTCATTAACCTAACATGGTCCTTCCCAGCAGCTCTCTCTTCATAGCATACAAAGGCTATTTCCAGTGGACTCGAATTCACCTAGATTTCACTAGAAAAGCAGGAGCAGGATGAGCCAAGGTTAATCCTAACCTCATAGGCAAACAGATCCTGCAGCTCCCTTCATGGAGAGTTGGGCCTTTACCCAGGAAGAGGCTATACAGGTGAGCACGGTCAGGTGAAGGGCTTGGGAGCCACACACACAGGATACAGCAGGCAGGTAAGGTAAAGCCCAGTGCTATGCTATGCAGCTGGACTGTAGCTCTGCAGCTGGACTATAGCTCTGCAGCTGGATTGTAGCTATATATCTTGACTGTAGCCATGCAGTTGGATTGTAGCTATGAATCTGGGCTGTAGCTGTGCACCTGGACTGTAGCTTTGCAGCTGGACTGTAGCTATATAACCGGACTGCAGCCGTGAAGCCAGACTGTAGCTATGCATCTGGACTGTAGCTGTGCAGCTGGATTATAGCTACAACCCTTTGATTCTACACCTGGCCTCCTCAGGACACAGCAGTTTTGTTCACTATTGTGCCCCAGTCACCCAAAAGAGGAATAGGGGGCACAGAATATGGCGTGACTAAATATTCTGGGAATAAATGAAAGCAGTACTTAAAGAAAAATTGAAAACTTACATATCTATCAACAAAATGATAGAAAACAGGCATTGATCCGTTAATTGAAGATTATGATTATAGCTGTTAAAAATGAGGAGCAGCAGGGAGTGCTATAAATGGGTTATCTATTATGAACCACATTAGAAAGGAGAATTAAAGAAGTGGACAAGTAAGCTCCATAGAAAGTCCGGAGCAGCATGTGAACCATCACGGAGGCCAGTCCTGGAGCACAGAGCTTGCATTTTTATACAAACTCTGTAGAAGCAAAACTACAGGGATAAAGACCCAAATGATAAGCTACACTTATCTCTAGAAATGAGAGTTTTAAAGTACTGTGTTCTCCACTTTTTGCTTATTTTTTTTTTAAGTTTTAAGTTTTCAGTCAGCTGTATCTGTGAATTCTGCATCCTCAAATTCCACTCAGCACAGACCAAAAACATTTAAAAAGAAGTCCACCATGCATCTCTGCCTGACATGGTCGCACATGTCTTTCTTGTCCTTGGTTCCTAATCAATACAGTACACCTTAGAAGAATAACTATTCATACAACACTGACACTGCAAGAGGCACTGTAAGTATGAGAGGGTACACACATGCCACCGTATGTGTGTCATCCGTAGGGTTTGTTATTGATAGAAACTTCTATAGAAACTTAATCCCCCTACAGACACTCAGAGAGTTGTATCGATAAATTGGCCAGCAATGCAGACATATTTTCTCATTGGCTGAGAAAAATCATTATCACCATGATATCCAGTCACAGTGGTGAAATCTGTGCTCCAGGGCATTTGATGAGGAGATTCTTCAGCTCCCAAAACAGGTTTCTGGCCTTTGCCCCGGTGGCAGATACCTGGCGGTCACTTTAGAAGAGTGCTTGGTTCTCAGCCAGGCATAGTGTCACAAGCCTGCAATCCCAGCACTGGGAAGCTGAGGCAGGAGGACCCCACTGTGAAGCCTCACCTGAGCACTTTACTAACACAGTGAGATGCTGTCTCAAAATAAAAAATAAAGGGCTGGGGGTGCAGCTCAGAGTGGAAGACACAGGTTTAAGCCCCAGGGCCACAAAAAGGGTGATTCTTGGCTAGAGACGATGTTCCCCCAAGGGACACTTCTGATTGTTACAACTTAGGCTGATGCCAGCACCGAGAGGGCAGGGACTCTGCCAAGAACCTGAAGTGCACAGGACAGCTCTTGAGCACCCAATTAACTGGCAGAAAAATGTGAGTAGCGATGGGGTTGAGAGAAACCCTATTCAGAAGTAGTAAACGACACTCTTACACCGTCAGGAAGGAAGGAGAAAGAGGACCTAGCCAAAATACAAGAGAAAAAATTATTATAAAATATCATTATGAAAGGAGCAAGGGTCCAGAAAGAAGGGGCGCAGCCCCTTTGGTTGTTCCGCGGGCCCTTCCATCCAGCAGGCTTTGCCACAGGGTGAGGACCCAGAAGTGCCCAGCTCACCAAGGAACGCTGAGCTGGCCAAGGGATAATTCCAGTTTCAGAGTTGGGCAGAGGCAGAGGCGCTCTGCACCTGTGCCCCAAGCACTACGGGGCTATTCATGTAATTCCTGGATGGCTTACACAGGCCCACGTCTGCACAGCTTAGGCCTGTCCACGACGCACAAAGGCACAGTGTTAGGTACAATGCACACACCACGAAAACGTCCAGCATGTCTGGAAGCTGCTCAGCCACAACCTCCACGCCAGCAAGCCCTGGAAGGCCAACCAATTCCCACGGGGCCCCTCACCCACTCGGGGAAAGTGCTGCCCAAGGAGCGAGCTTCGGACTCCTGCCTCACGGGCTGTTCAGAAGAAGCTGCCATCATGCAAAGGACAACTGCAAGAGTGCGTCGGCAAGTGCCACGACTATCATCAATATTTCTTTTGTAAAAAAAAAAAATGGTATTCATAATGACACAAAATAAACTGACAACTTTGTTCTGGCAAAAATTTAAAAAGGATAAGATTATCTTTGCTAAGACTAAAAATCAGTGCACAAGAACTTAATCAACCAAACCCCACCAAAATACCAGATGGTTGGTTACGAATCTTGAGATTTTTATCTTACAGCCAACACACCCATCTGGCAGCAAACAGAAATTACACTTTGAGAGACAGAGACACAGACAGAGACAGAGACAGAGACAGAGACAGAGACAAAGACAGAGGCAGAGGCAGAGACAGAAAGACAGAGATCAAATAAAGCCAGGTAATTGAGTTTGATGGATAGGGTTCTAAAAACGTAGGCAAAGAACAAAGAAATATAAACAGATGCAAAGATAAATGGGTAATTTATCAGAGCCTTACACCCAGCAGTTATATAAACTTTTTACTAGACAACTCATAGCAAAAAAAAAAAAAAAGATACAAATTGCTGAATCATTGCTCAGATGAAAATAGGATTCCTCAAACTTGTATTGTTAGTTAAAATTAGTTTATGACATGAAGTAAACAAGAAAAGCAAGCTATAAAACCAAACTGTGGAAAGGCTTCTCCCAGTACACATTTGCAACAAAGAATTAAAACAACACAAAGCACACGAGGCATTTGAAACATACAATTAAAACAACACAAACCACTTGACAACAATCGCAACAATAATGTTTTAAAGTAAAACTAGACAGCATTTGATGGTGAAACGTGCATTTCATTTGGTGACATTTCCATGCTGGAGTTAGGACACATTGCTTCGGTGGTGCAGAATGCTGCTTTTGGGGCTGGAGAGATGGCTCAGTAGAATAAGTGCTTGCCCGGCAAGTGCAAGGGCCTGAGTTCAATCTCTAGTTCCACCAAAAAAAAAAAAAAAAAGAATGCTGCTTTTCAGAAGTGCGCGGACGTAAACACAAAGCTTTTCCCTTCTCACTCAGTCATTAGGCAAGATCCCGAGGACCTCCTCACGAGAACCACAGATGGCATCCCACAGCTGGAGAACCACAGGTGGCATCCCATGGCTGGAGAACCAAGATGGCATCCCACGGCTGTGGAGAACCACAGATGGCATCCCACGGCTGGAGAAACACAGATGGCGTCCCACAGCTGGAGAACCACAGATGGCGTCCCACGGCTGGAGCACACAGCGCCCTAATCAAGTCAGGTGCCAGGGCTGGACCACGTCTGAGCTTGTGGCTTGGGGCTGCCTGTCAGCAGCTTCATGTGGAGCCTGCCCCACGCTCCTGGGACAGGACTCTCACTCCACACAGTCCTTGTCTCACACAGTCCCGTGGCATGGCAAAGGCCCTCTGCAGGCCCTCGACGTTTCTAGGTTTACGTCACATGGACCCCACCCTTGGTTGGCCTCCTTGATTTGACTGTGTGGGATCACGCATTTACCAGCTGCTTCCCAGCAGCAGTGGGCAGCTCCGGTTTTCATACTTTCATTAAACATCACTGCATTTGTATAGGAACAAGAACGACCAAGAATTTTAATCTGCAGAGCTTTTAGGCTTTATTTGTCCTTTTGAGAAAAAAGGGGGGGAGGCAGGTGAGGAGATTAAAGACATGAGAGAGAAACTAGAGATGCACCATACTAAGGTTAGAACAAAGCCCAGTGCCGTGTTTACTAGGACCTTCAGGCCACTGTTGTGAAAGGAGGGCTTTATAGTCTGCAAAGCAAAGTGGCTGAAATAATAGGTTTAGGGGACAAAACATTATAAAGCCCCAGCTTGAAGCCAAGGCCCTCCCAGTTCATGCCAACTTGTCTAATCACCAAGCACATATCCTGAGCAAATAAACCAAACTTCCCTAACACTTGGTGTATCTGCCTGTCGCTATGGCATCCACTACAGTCGTGCTCTTCTGAGCCCTGCTACGGCTCCCAGGTGTTTCCCCTAGGAAGTGCACAGGCTGCCCAGGTGCTATTAAGAGTGGGGCTTTCGGGAGGTGGCCATGAGGGCGCTGCCTCTGAGGACGGGGATGCGTGTGTCAGGTAACAGTGCACTCGCTCTTCCTGACTTAGGCCTACAGCACACGTGCCTCGCTCAGCAGGTGTCTGTGTTACTGAAAGCGCCGACAGGCTGCCACCACTGTTCCAGAGCAGACAGCAAGAAGGCCCTGTCCTGCAGAGGTGCTGTCCCTGGACAACCAAAGCTGCTGGCACCCTTGATCTTGGACATCCCAGCTTCTACCCCTATGAGAAATACACTTCCAACATTCAGAAATGATCCAGTCTCAGGCAGTCTATTACAGCAGCAGAAACAGTAAGACACCCCCCTCCCATTAGCACTAGGTTCTTTAACCGTGGTAGTGAATTCACACATGAGGCTGCAGACATTTATTAAAGTTTGGGTTTGCTGACAGTTCAAGGAAAACACATCCATATAAATTCATATGAACAAATAGAAGTGTATTTTTCATCGAGGTAGAACTCCGATAAGAATCTTTGCAATGGAGATTCACTAACCATCTCCGCCCCACAACACCATCATTACTTTTCTTACTTAGAGTTCAAAATCCACAAGGAGAACAGAGCAGCATTCTCCTGGGAAAGAGTAAAGTAGTGCACCATTATTTTCCTAATACAATGGAACCAAATAGAAAACTTACTACCCCTCTCTCCGGATGTATTCCAGAGAGCAGCCGAATGAGTGTGTCGGGCAAGTACACTGTACAGCCGAAAACGAAGCAACGCAGACATTCCCGAACACACTGGCCTGCATCGATCCAGTTGGACACCAAATTACACTCAAATGCTGGCCCAAAATGATATGCTTTGGGCTCAAGACAGGAACTGAGGTGTCTTAAGACATTCAGGTACAAAATAAAATC
>PVKA01039491.1:0-19454 GCA_004027165.1 Ctenomys sociabilis
TATGAATGCCATTGATTTTTAAGAAGTAGGTAATCAACATAGTAATTAAGGTTTAAATTTATAGTACATGGTAGTATAAAATGCTTACAACAAAATGCACTCATTTTAAGTACACAATGTTGAACTTTTACAAATGTATGCAACTGTATATCATAATGACAATAAAAACATACATTTTTATTTCAAAAATTTGGGATATGATTCAATTTCCCAGTAAAATTGCCCAAGTGAATTATACTGTAGATGGTTTTGCTTGTCTTCATATTTCAAGAAAATTGAATGATACTTCTTTGTTTGTGGCCTCTTGTATTCAGATTTTCTCCTTGCCATTGTGGGTATAGTAGTTTATTTTTTTTAATTGCTGAATAGTTTTCCACCATATAGTTATACCACAGTGTGTTACACAAAGAGCCGCTTTGCCAGTACTACCCCTGACACACAGCACGGGTCATTTCCAGGTCGAGCTTTCTGGTAGTGTCTCCCTGGACATTCATGTCCAACCTCCGTGGCACACCGTCATGGCCCCTGGATACATGCTGAGGTGCTGGATTGCTACGATGTGCATGGTTAACATTTACATAAGGTGGAAAACTACTTCTTGGAATACTTTTAAATTTGGCCCAAATCCATACATTTTTATTTCACTATTAATTTGATGATAGAGGGTTGCCAGTTATCTCAGTTGTTTAAGCGCCTGCTCATGTAAATCCAGTCAGGTGCAGGATACCGCAGTTCAGTTCGATCCCCAGCTCCACCTGCCTTTCCAGACTCGTCCTTAAGGAAGCCTGAGTCAGCCCAAAAAAGAAAAAAAAATCCTTCTCAGTTTGATGATAGAGAAAAAGAAAGAAAATGAAACATTTCAGTTCTTATAATTACTCAAATGTAATAGATATCCTACAATTCCAAGCAAAAATTCTACAGCTGTAATTACAATAAATTTTTTGACAGAACAAAAATATCTTTAAATCCTAAGCCCATAAATTTAAATGGAATCTTTTATTTGCACGCTTTTATTATTTTCAAATGGCCATTGTTTTCTCTTTTATAGTAATAGAAGAGACCACATTCACTTACCAGAAAATACTTCCTACATCAGATAATGACAATTGATGAACTCTTTACTTTTCCCATCAGATCTCTTGCCCCTTATTGAATCCTGAGTGATAAAGAATGGCCACTGGAAAAAGCTGTGCATGCTTAAATTTAAAAAAGAAATATTACAGCAAAAGGCACATTGGTGATGGGGAGATGGCTCAGTAGAATAAACGCTTTTCTAGCAAGTGCAAGAGCCTGAGTTCAATCCCTGATTCAGCCAGAAAAAGGGCACATTGCCAGAAATCATGATAAGTAAAATCAAAGTGAAGTAAAGTAGTTTGAATGGAACTAAAGGCAATGTGTCCAGACCATAATAAATTTTAAAATGTAAACATTCCCCATACTTTTATCACATTCTGATAAATTCTGGCTAAAATAATGATCATAATACAGTGCCTTCAGAGAATAGTTTTGAAATAGATACTATTGCTTATTGAAATAAAGGGCTTGTTCTGTAAAGATTACTCATATTATAGAGGCAGTACGGTATTTGATATACTATTCATTGTCTCCAGTTTTGAATGAATCGCTGCCCCATCACAGATGAGAAATCATTTTCATTCTTTCAAGTCATAGTTTTTAAAATTAATGCCAAGTTGTTAAATAGTCTGAAGAGACATTTAAACATATTTATGTTACATAAGCTACAGCCAACTGTTTACTAGTTGTGCTATTTGATTACCATGTTTTTCATCAAATACAGTTATCTCTCGTTATTTCGCAGTTCAACTTTCGCAGACTCACTATTCAAGGGCTTTCCAAAAGTATTGATCTACACTAATTATGGCGGAGTTTTTGCCGAATCGCGGGCTTTACAGGACACATATGTGGTTAACATTACATAGGGTTATGACTTTAGAAAATGGTTGAGAACATTAGAAGTGTTTCCAAAAGTGTAGGAAAGGTTTATCACAGTGTGGGAAGAGTTTATAAAGCCTCAAAATATACATAAATACTAAAATAAATGTAACACCGCTACTTCACTGATCTCCACTTCTGGCAGGGGGGCCTGGAACCTAACCTCCCTGATAAGTGAGGGACTACTGTTTGTTACAGTTCTTATATAATCCAGACCAAGGGTAGCTTCCAGAAATAATACAAACATATAGTTGATAAATAATGTAAGCAGAATAATGCTTATAGCTTATGCAGCATTTTGCTTAATTCTTATCTATTTATTTTTTTAAACTTATACCAGTGATGGTGAGCGTGTGGCACACCTGTTCCAGCAGGTGTGCTGAACTCTCTCTGAGGAGACTCTGAAGGTTGACTGAGTTGTTTTTTTCTAAACTGAAACCTCGGTAATTGGGATTAATTGCATTGCCTGCACTTTGTGATAAATAAGCAGACTTGGAGTTGCAGTTGGGGCACTGGTGTCTAAAGGGTTTGCTGTCACTGATGCACACACGTGGCATAGCAAGGACACACAAGGTTTATTAACATGACCAAGAATTTCTCTCAAAGAAATACAGGGGTTTCAACAACTATTCAATAAGTATTAAGGATGTTTGGATTTAAAAAATTATGAATTCAATGAGTAATTCTTCCACTTCTTCCAGGAATAGACATTTCTGTGAAAATTATCCAAATAATTTATAAATTAATACAATCTTAAAAGTCTTAAAATAAATTTCAATTGTAAAACCTATTAGAAGATGTCTTTATAATTATTTTGTGCTAATTCCCTTAGTACTGTACAGTAATGAGACTTAGCATTTCCAATACAAATCCTTTCCTTAGCTCCATTTCAGAATTAATTTTTTTTCTTTTCCTCTTAATTTTTTCTAAATTTTACAAAAGCACTCCTTGCATATGTTGTATTGCACTGGATTTTTGAGGTAACAGCTGCAATAATAACCACACTGAACTACTTGCCAAGCAATGTATATGTACACCTAGTGATATAAGTGGGATCTACAAATTAAAAAATTCACATTGTTTTCTTTTTTTTTTCCTAAATTATTTCAGATTAAGTACTTTCATTGCATGAATTTTGGGAACACTGATTTTCAGAGATTTTACAAGTATGCCATTCTAAATAACAGATTATGGACCTGTATTGTACTTTATCATTAAACTTTTGTTATGGAAATAGTTAACCACTGTGACAACAGAACCGATTCCTTCTTTATTACTTTACTTACCTTTTTAGGATTTATTCCAGAATTTTTAATTGAGAAAGTGTTTTTGCAAGTTCAGCAGATGTCAAGAGAAAGCTGGAAGAACATCAAATATGAATAACATAAAGGCAACAATATTTATTGGGCAAATGTCGACATCATGCCATACATTGAATTATAACTCTTCATGTGATGCGTAAATTTAAAAATGAAATATGAGCTAGCTCAAAGTGTGTATAAGGGTTGGTGGACAATGAGGTGTACTGAAACTACCAACAGCTGGTCTGAGACAGGGAGGATTGTTAGGATTCAGATCTGGATGACCTTCTAAAACCCCATCACAGGCAGGATTTATAGAAGGTGATACGAATATGGGGGCTAACAGCTGGCCTGCTGCCTGATGGGGCTCAGTCAGAAGAGCTGAGTTAAGGGTCTCTCCCTCACAGGTCCCATCTCTCCCTCCTGTCTCTTCTCCCTTTTCCCTCTTCCACCATGGCCTTGGCCATGCCATCCAGACTTCGGGCCAGCTGACTCTGGACTAAAATAAGAGGCAAAGAGTACCTCTCTGGTAAGTTGCCACTGTCAGTAACGTGTCTCAGTGATGATAAAATGACCAGGACAAAGGCAAAATGAATAATGTGCTCTTGCTTTATATATAAATAAAACCTTCAAAAGTTGCCACTTACATTTCTATTTGTATTACAAACTAGTGATTGATATAAAATTCTTTAAAGGGTAAGATTAAATGAAGACTTCTTGAGGAAAAACTCTCAAAATAAAGACACTTCCTTTAAATAGGTACGTGTGTGTAGAATCCTGTGTCCCATAAACATGTCCCAAGTTCTACACCCTGTACATATGTTAATAAGCAAAACTGACATAACAGATATACTTAAAGTTACAAATCTTAAAATAGAGAGATCATTTTGTTTTTGATGAGCCTTAAATTCCATGGTTTACCTCCTCCTAGAGTCAGAGAGAGGAAGAGAAGAGGGAAAACTGAGATGGAAGGACAGATGAGAGAGATATAAAAAGGTAGAAAAAGTCCACTCATGGCCCCTGACTTTGATGATAAAGGGGATCAAGGAATGGAGGCCAAAGTCTCAAGCATGTGAGAACAAATCCCAGTTGACAGTAAGAATATAAGAGATGCAGTCCCTCCCCTCTGAGGAACCAAACTAGATCTACCACAACGTTTGGCTTTTTCATCCAGGCTGACCAAAACCGGGGTTTTGCCTCTGGAGAAAGAGAAAAACAAAATCAGCCAAACCCCAATCAAACTACAGTGACATTTATAGAAAGTTACTGAGCTGAGAATTAATAACTTCATATTATTGTAAACATCCTGGAGCATGAGAATGTTACAGAAACAATGTAAAACTAGTACATGTAATACAGAATTGAGTCAAATGACACATTTACAAAATATGAATCCACCATTTATAATGACTTTTAATAATCTCAGGTACTGTTTAATTTTAATATTTTACAAATTGTCCACACAGACATTTTATGACACCAAATACACAGCAGCTTTTTATGTATTTTATACTCATGTCAAAAAATGTTTACAGCTTTCTCACTGAGCCAACTTGTTTTCTCATTCGTTTGTTAAAAATTAAGATAGACTTTCATATGTTTTCATATGAAAGACTTTCTCTTCTTTATCAAAAATAATGTCTAGTCTAATTAGGTAAATCTTCCCCCAGATTTTGACGTTATTTGATAATATATCATAAACTTAATGAATATGTTGAGTCATTTTTCATGAAGGATGTAATAATTATCACACTTTCATTAATTAACTTTAGTAACATTAATTATGATGGATGCCAATCTTTCATGCTTCACTTTTCTTAATGTCATCTACTGAAACCATTGGAATTACAACTGAAATTGAATAAATACATATAATAAACATATAATAAAGGAATATAAGGAAATTCTTTTGCCAGTATCTTGTTCAAAAGAGTAAGATCCAGTTAATTTCTCAGTGTCCCCTAATGCCTGGTAGTAAGTCTTGAACATTAATTTTGTGTTGCAGTTTGGGTACTTTTCTCTAATATGTTCGCTCTCAATGGACTGCTGCTTCTACTAGTAGTACAAAAATATATCTCCACAGATAAGCAGAGCCACTGCCCACAATATTAGTTCAAAATCAAATGTGTTCATTTAAAAGCTACTTAACTGTAGTTAATAATCTCTGCATAAATCTCTGCTAGCAAAGCAGTAAGTACATAGCAACCTGTTGCCATTTCTGACAACCCAAAGTATTACCTCACATAAGACAAACTGAACATGTCAACATGAGCATAATGGCCTTCTAGTCAAATTTAAGGGATCAGAGCCTACATCTTGGGTAAGCCAAAAATAGTTGTATGCCTTAGAAAGCCATATGGTGCTTCAGGTCCCAGGTATCCGTTCCCATCAATTAGAATGCAGAGTGGGTCATCTTTGTGAGATCATCCATATTTATGACAGACTGCACAAAGCATCTGATTAAAGTGCCTTTCATCTGTTAAACATCTATCCCAGGTAGATTACTCACTGACCTTGAAAAATGACACTGTGCAATTGCAAACATGTATTCTCTTCCAAAAGTTGTCTTCCTAACTGTCCTTATGACCACTTTACCCTGTTGGCCACATTGGGAAAATCCAAGAAGTGATGTACCAGGCAGCACAAATGCTATGACAGTGCCATTTTTGATTTATGCTTTACTTAGGATGCACAATCAAGAGGGCATTTTTCACTTAATTTGGTCGTATTTATAGAATTTATCTTGAATTGAATTTTGCCATTGATATTTCCAATTTTGGCCATTAGGAAATTATCTATTTTTCTTTTTGAAGCAAGAGCAAGAAGAGAATTTGTTTCTTAATGATTATATAATATATCTATGAAACATAATTGAAAGATATGGAAAATATTTAAATTCTTTAAAAATGTGTCGTAGTAAAAGGCACATTGGTATTTACGTCTCTTAGATTGCTGTCTCTTTCTGGTCCCATACACACTCATCTCATCCTTCTTGCCACTCTGAAACAGTTATCTTTCAAGACTGTCTTTGGTTGTGCTGTCCTAGTTATCTCGGTGTCCAGCATCAGTTAGAATTGTTTATATTTCGTGGTCAATTTTACTTTGCCAAAAACCTAAAAGTCACAAGATGCCAGACCAGAGAATACAGTAGATCAACACAAACCTTGACATTTTTGTAAAACCCACTTTTCTGCTGGATAGCTTTTAGTGTTTACAGCATTCTCTCAGGTTTTCACAGTGAGCACATTGGTCAAGCAATGGCCGTGACTCATCCACATGGCTGACACTAACAAAGGATCTACAAACTTTAGTGCAGGATTTCAGGGTAAATCATGAAGGGTTTTGACGGACCTTATCAGATACAAAAATTCCATTTCTTCTTATATAGGTCTTACTTTATCTTGGTCTTAACCATTCAGTAGAAAAGTACAAAAACGAGGTATAAAAAGTAAAGCCATATTAATATGCTGGGCTGTAAAAGCTCAAGTCAACCACTTCTGACATTGCCAGTCCTATGGATAACCCACTATTATTATGGGCTACTGGACTACATTAGAATATTTTGCTGAATTCATGCACCTACAATACTTAAATGACAATGGAACACCCATATATGACAAAACCAAACAATTAAGGAGGATATAAATGAAGGACCATTTTGTATCTGTATATTCAGAATAATGAGGATAGACACACAGCTACTGTTTCTTAATTCAGTGAGTAGAAAGATTTATATTAATAGTGTTTTTGGGCAGGATATCATGTGTGCATCTTGTACTATGAGTAGCTACTATGAATAGAGCAATATGCAATGTATTAATTATTAAAACTGTCCTACTAATCACTTTTGAAAACTGTCTCATTGCTATGTGTTTATCAATAAGATTATTAAAAACACGGTTTTGATCATAAAACCCCCACAAAGGGCTCCTTCCAAAGTGGCAAGAACATGGAGTAAATGTATTCTAGGGAAGGGGATAATTTGAGGAGGATGATTATCAATATAGTTTTCCATAATACCTTAAATGTTTACCATAGATTTTAATAACATTCTTGAATCTATGGTT
The DNA here is from genome assembly GCA_004027165.1 of Ctenomys sociabilis. Lineage (NCBI taxonomy): Eukaryota > Metazoa > Chordata > Mammalia > Rodentia > Ctenomyidae > Ctenomys > Ctenomys sociabilis. The sequence continues at coordinate 7,322 of PVKA01039491.1, forward strand.
AAAATTAACATATTTATTTGTATAATTCATTCCATTGTGTTGATGGACTCATCCTCAATTAAGCATTCTTTAAAAATAAAGACATGATTTGTTAGAAATGTGATTTTTATTGACACTAACTCTAAATGATTAACCAGGTAACACAGTAATCATGTTGTTCTTTCTGCATGTATTTTTCTTGTGTGCTGTTAGTGGAATCAGTCAAAATACAGTCAGTAGCATCCCTCACAATACAGCAGCAGGACTGGGACCATTCGTATTTAATTTTTATCCTTGTCTTTGAAAATAGCTGTGTAGAAAACTTAAAGGTCAATTACAACAACTGATGTCTCAAGAATCTTAGCTTATTAATAATTGATGAAGTAATTATAAAATATTGCACTGTATACTAATACATTTTTCTGAAAATTTCTGAAGATATTAAGTAACACAAAACATGTGCATTGGTTTTTAGATGTATAGTCATTTTAAATGTTGTTGGTATTATCTTCATTAAGGAAGTTAAATTAAGTAGTTAGAAATATACCTTTTGTATTTCTGAATCTTATCTCCCAAAGGCATTTATTTATTTATTTATTTATTTATTTATTTTCCATATTTAGGGAAGGGTCTACAGGGTGCTCAGGGTCTCACTGTTAAATTGGACTTGTAGTGATTCACCTGTTATAGCCTTGGGAAGCTGGGATTATAGGCACATGCTACCACACCCAGTCTCAATTGCCATCTCAGCATGCCCCAGTGGTGGGACCGGCAGGAATCGAACCCAGGCCCCTACCCCTGCTTGCAGGTTCTCTAATATACTGAGCTATTCGGCCTGTCCCCAAGACTTTTAAAAGTCTTCTCCTTTAAACAAAATGATAAGAAATTATAGTCAATAGAAAGATTGGCCAAAGACTTAATGTATTGATGTATAATATGTTCCAAAAATCTTTGGGTACTATTAGGCAGTTAAATTTGTTCAGAAACATTACATATTTCTTTAGCTGTATACAACAAGCTTAGTCTCTGTTTAAGTATTATAAAACAATATTTATAAAACATGTCACCCTTATCATAGTGTATAATTTATTCACAAGTATACTTTTTCTTCCCTGAAAATATTTCTTTACAAATACGGTAATAACATTAATAAAACATTTACTGCTATATAATACCTTTTATTCTTTTAAAATGTATTTCAACTACTAAACGTAAATACTCATAAAATCATTGCAGGGTTTACAGTGTATTCACTGACCTACACCTATGTACAACAATTTCTCCTTGGGGTTCTTTAACAGAACTAAAATGTGTCTTATACCTCAGGAGAGCTATTTCTTAAATAAAGTATGAACAGAAGTAAATGTAATCATTTTAAATAACATATTTACTCAGATTCATGACAAAGTTTTAATTGTTTTGAGCTAGTATAAAGCGTGAACTAAATATGTATTCATATATATGTAGATTTTACAAGTAAGAAAGTCTCTTACCACACATGGATCATTTAACCCTGTTTGCCCTGTGCATTTTTTCATACTTTCTTCTTTATTCTCCTACAGTGATTGCCTTTTAGTGTGTGTGTGTGTGTGTGTGTGTGTGTGTGTGTGTGTGTGTGTCCAAAGTTCTTGTTAGGCCAGTTGGGTGAAGGCATAAGTGAATGTCAGTACTAGCTCTCAGCCAATAGGTACAGTGTACCTTTTTATACCTTATCAGAGATAATTCTGGAGTAGAAACTCCATATTTCATTTAACTTAGACAACTAAAACTTTTATGTTATCATTCTGTGTTAAATGACACTTGTAGGGGCTTGGGATAAAGCTCAGCAGCCTAAGCACCTGCCTGGCAAGTGCAAGGACCTGAATTTGATCCCTGGTGCCACTTGCCACAGTGTTGCCCTGAAAATGGCCCACACCTGTGATCTCAGCACTGGGGAAGCTGAGTCAGGAGGATAACTATGAGTCTGAACTGCATAGCAAGACCCAGTATGGAACGTCTACAAAAATCAAAAGAAGAAAACAAAAAACAAAACAAAAATCTAAAAACAATTGATATGTTATTCCTGGAAAGATCATCATTATTCATACAGCTTGTTCTCTTTCTGATTCAATTGTTACTCTGTCATTGTTCTACCAAAGAAATGTGGAATTCCAGTAGCCACCTTAGGGCACTTTTGCTGTGGACAAGAAAGTACTAGCATGTGTATGTCTTCCTTCATTTTTTTCAAGTATATCACTGATCATTCTCCCATTTAATTGGAGTGTTTTCTCTGTGAGATATTACTATAATTTTTGAGCCAATTAACAAACTTTTCAATAACTACGAGCTAGTAATAAACAAGCATTTCATTACTATTTTATTAGATCTGTTATACTTTATTTGTTGTACTATTTCTTTGATTATCTAATTAATATTTCAGAATTCCATTTAATTGTCTATTAAACATTAGCTAATTTTGTACCATATGTTAGAATATGTATTGTTCACTCTTGATGGTCTAGTCCCATGAATTATGCAATTTCTAATACATATTTACTTATTTGCTAAATATATTAAAGGAATAAAATGTTCTTTAACTTTTTTACCAAACAATTATGATTTTGACTCCTTAATTTATTCTTAAAGATTCAAAATTTACCCTAATTTAGTATGCTTTAATATTGTAAATCAGGGCTGGTGAGATAGCTTAGTGGACTAAGCGCCTGCTTCTGCAAGTGCAGGGACTGGGTTTGACCCCTGGCACTGCATGCTCTGCCAGCCCCATCCCAGGCATGCTAACCAGCAACCAAGTCTGGGCATGGTGATGAGTGCCTATAATCCCAGATCTGGGGAGGCTAAAAATAGGGCCACTATGAGTTTGAGCTTCATAATGAGACTCTGCACAAAAAATTGAAAATTATTCTTTAATATTTTTAGTAGTAATATATACTCTAATAGTCTGTTTTCAAAACATTCAAGCTGTAAAGATAATTTTATTGTAGACTAAATTTATGATAGCAATCATTGTTTCCCCCGATACATGAAGTCCACAACTATTGTAATTTGTTTTTCTAATGTCATTAAGAATTTATCTCTAGTTTTTCAATCCATTACTAATATAACTAGGCAGTCATTGGTACTCAAGTTTGATGTTTCGTTAACTTGTAGAATTTATGTCTTTCAGAAACTTTGGGATGCTTTTAGTCAGTATTTCTCTTCTCTGTTCAGTTATCCCTCTCTGCTTTCTTTCTGGGAGTGTAATTAACCACACTATTTTGACATTGTTCCACAAATGACTGCAGCTCTCTGCATTTATTTTTAAATCACTTTCTATGTTTCAGACTGGATAATGCCTATTGATCCAGCCCCAAATTCACCAATTCTTTTCTCTGTCATATTTATTCTCTGCTTATGTCTTTCAATTCTAATATTTCTACTTGACATTATATATGTACAGGACAATATATAGTTTATTGTACTGTTTTTTAATTATTATGAACAAGATTTTACATTGAGCATAACTAAACCATCTACCTTAAACTCTTTAATGGTTCAAACATCAGGAACGTTTTAGAAACTTCTAAAATTTAAACAATAGTTTAAAGCCAGAGAAGGAGGTAGTCTTTCAGTCCTGGTAAGTTTAACAGGAGAAGAGATGAGTAAATCAAAGAGGTAAAAACTCACATAACTGTAGTTGGCCAGCACTGCCAAGCAGCCGTTAGAGTCATAATGTTACTTTTTATACTGGAGGGAGTAGAAGTTTTAAGAGGTGGGGCTTGTGTTTTGTTTCTAGCCACTGACCACAGTGCAGTACAAGGACAGTGACTGTGAGTGAATTTCTGAAGAAAGCCTAAATGCTCTGGGTTTGAGTCACTTCCCCCCCCTCTCACACTTCCCCACTGTACTAACATTAACCAAGTAAGGAGTAGTCCCTGGAGGACGGGGCTTTGAAAGCTGATTTCTAGGGCAAGGCAGCCAGGCAGGATCACCTGAAGGAGATAAAGTTCCTAAGTTCCTAGGATTTCCAAACATCAGTGTTTCACTCCCAGTCCCTCCCTGTTTTACTAATTTACTTTCTTCTCACCAGTGTTCACCCTCTCTCCTCATCCAAAGCGAAAATGGGGAAAGCAACAGTTTTACTATACACCTTTCTCTTGCTGCCATTAGTAACTCTTCAAGCAATAATTCTAACCCCCTTTTTATTTTATTATTATTTTTAAATGTTTTCAGTGCTGGGTCTACAGGATCTCACTACACATAATGGATTCTTAGTGATTCTCCTGTTTTTCAGCCTTTCAAGCATGGGTATTACAGGTGCGTGCCGCCACCCTCGTCACAAACTCTGCCTCCGCCTGCCCTCAGGCAGGCACAGCTGGCTAGGCATTGAACCCCTGGCACCTGAATCTACCTAAGCAGGTGCTTTAGTACACTGAGCTATTCAGCTGGCCCTCTCTCCCTATTTTTATGGCCTTGTTTATTTTGCTTTGTTTTTTTCATTGTGTATCTTCAGCATACCACTTAGATAACAGTTACTTTTATGCAGTTCTTGATTGTTGCATATCTGTATAGTACTGTAATTGTTTTTTTGATTGTGTCTGTTTTCATATTTTATTCCATACCTAAAACTACAACTGTAATACATTATAAGGTAAAACTAGAAAAGGAAAAATTAATACTTAAACAAATTCACAGTTCTATTGTTTTGTTATCTAAATCAACTATTTAGAAAATAGTAGAGCAGAACCTAGTTTTTATGCACTTAGGTGCTACAATCAAAGTTTTAATTTTCAGCGCAAAGAATTAATAATAATAATTTCATGAAATATCTCAATCACCAGTATTTGAATGCTTTTCATTGTCCCCATGAAAATGAGTTATTTAATGGCTTAGATTACTGCCCTGAGACCTGAGTCATTTATAATTATGTCTTGTTTATAAAATTAAGAAATGGAAAGTTGTTTTTAATAATCCAGTGGTGCAGTAATCTTTTCGTTTTTAATTAAAAATTAATTTGCCTCCTAATGAAGACAAATAAAACATCAAATTTAATTAAGATTGTGCAAAAGGTGGTGTTAGCCTCAGTTAAAAACCTTAGCAGACATCACACTTGATAAATACCAAAGCTCATCTTGTTGCTTTACTTAAAGATCCTAAGAGTAAAAAAGCAGCTGCACAATACAACTCCTCTTTTTGTTTTAATTGACTTTAATGAGAGAGTCAAAAACATTATACATTATGCATCATAGTTTTGCATACAGGTAAACAGAACAATATGCCAAGTTGACAAATTTACACCAGTATATTTAATAACTATTGTTTGAATTATATTTCACTTCTCTGTGTGTTTCTCAATTAGAAGGAAAGCATTATAAAATTGACCTAAAAATGAACAATAGAATTTAAAAAGTAGTATCACTCAAGAAATGCTAACAAAGTAAAGAAATGCACAAGGAAAGATAATTTGTCTTAAAAAATTGTCTTTTATAAGAAAAGGAAAGGCAACAATAATATACAGTATTACATCCTAATATGCAATTTCATTTTCTATCATTTCATTACCAATGCATATAAAAATTTCTGAAACAAAGATTCATAACTTTTAAGCATTGTATGATGAAATCTCAGGTCACCTTCGCTGTTCCACCTTGGACACGAATGTTAACTTTTTCTAGGAAGTCTGTGCTGTGAATGCTATTAGTACATTGGTGAGCTCCTAGCTGTCTTCATTATCAAGTGAGTCTTCACAGTATCACAGTTCTTTTGCTGAAATAACCCTTCTCTGACTCAATAAAGGCTTGAAGACACAAGATCTGTAATGCAAAAGAAGTATCTGGCCACAAGACTAGTAAGGGAAGGACTCTTGCACTGTCCAATAATGCTGCTGCTTTTAAGGAAAACCTAGTCTCATATAAGCTTCACTACTACAGGTAATTTTAGACCTTCACAGAATTCATTATTTCTCCCAGAGCAGAAAGGAAATCGCTGTTGTTAGATGTTATTTCTTCATATATTTATTGATGTACCCACTGAAATATTAGTTATTATATTTGCTTGGGTAGATAATTAATAATGACCTGTGTCTTTAAAAATTTCTAGAAGATGAAATGGAAATATAAAGCAATTGTCACCTTTGATGGGGCCAGGGATATAGCTCAGTGGAATAAGCGCTTACCTGACAAGTGTAAGGGCCTGAGTTCAATCCTGGTCCCCCCGCAAAAAAAAAAAAAAAAATTATCACCTTTGAAATACTTTAAGTGAAATTAGAAAATGATAGTGTAACCCAGAGGATGCAAGACAATTTCAGTCTTGGAGAATCAGAAAATGTTTAACAAGAGAAAGTTCTTAAAGAGTGAGGATTCCAAGCAAAAGCAATCAGGTAGAGGACATGGACACACACACACACACACACACACACACACACCAATATTAGTTTTATGCTGTGCATGCCTGGGATTATATTCACACAGTAGCAATGGAAAAGGATCAGATGTGGAAGTTTTCCTTCCGTGAGACTTCCGAGTTATGGATGTAAATGCAAGGAGCAGAGATCATAGCTGTTTAGCAACAGATAGAACTTAAACTTTTCTAAGTATATTAGTATGTCATGTTAAATAATTCCCTTACAGTTAGTAAGAGAAAAATGTATGAAAGTTTTCTAAAATTGTCCCTGATTTTCATCCAGCAGAAAAATATAAAAAAGAAGTATAAGAAGTACAGTCATATTATTATGCTTTGCTGTAAAAGACTCAAGTCAACAACTTCTAACATTGCCAAACATATGGAAAACCCAATACTCTTATGGAATACTTGACTATTTTGGAATATTTTGCTGAATTCACATGCCTAGAATATTTATATGATAAAACTAAACAAAAAATGGGATACAAATGAATGACCGCTTTGTATCTGTATATTCAAAATAGTTAACATAGATATAGAGCTACATTCTCTGAATTCAATGAATAAAGGGATCTGCTCTAATAGTGTTTGTAAATAGAATGTCATGTCTACATCTTGTACAACAAATAACCACTTAGAAAACAATATGCAATGTATTAATTATTGAATCTGTCCTACTAATTTGATTTGAAATTGTCTCATTGCTATTTTTGTCAATAAGACTATGGAAAAAATTAATAAAATTGTCTCTGATTTTGATGTGTGTGCCCATGATCCTATTTCCAGAGAAAAATGTTGACATTTCGTGCTACAACAATAGGCAAAATGTATGGTCATCACTGCCATCTTCCACAGAAAGGATCTTTCAAGAATTATGGACAACTTCACAAATGTTACTTGGATCATATTTTAAAAGCAATATTAGTTTTGAAACATTCAACATTAGAAATAGTATCATATTGAGATGCTTAGAAGATAAAATATATTTAGTCAACTATTCTTCCAAGCAAGAGTAAATTATTTACCAACACATAACATCTTCACTGGTTTAAATATCAGCATGAAGGTAAGAAATTAGAAGTACCTTGTGAATAAATTATAAAAATTAAAACAAATCCAAACTGACTTGATCCTTGTACTTTATTGACACAAATATCTCAGTATAATGTAAGATAAAACACAGATGATTGAATCTGCTCAGATTTGAAGAGCTTTGGAATTATACATTATGGAGGAGGAAATTAAGATGGAATGTTTTATTAGTTTCTTCATGTTCAACTGGTGTATTGGTGACTCTTTTGTGGTGAAATAGTAAAGACTTACTGACTGGCTAAATAGTGTTCCTTCTGAGCCTCAAAAGTTCCCATAACCATCGGGCTCCCACTGCACTAACCAATCTTCCTGGACCTGTCAAACCTCCCTTCATTTTATCTTCTAAGGTCAACTTCTGACGTGATATGGTGCAATGTTTATTTTCGATTGCAAGTGAATACACTATACCAGGGTATGAATGTCCTCACATGCTGTTTCAAAAACCATACTTTAAGGAAGTGATATTATCAGATACTACACTGGCCAATGGTTATATATCAGATAGGAAAAGCAAGTGAACAGAAATTGTATCAGTCTTTGGGAAAGCTTTGTGGGTCTATCCAACAGTAAACAAGTCATCACAGGCAAGATTGATAATAGCATTTACGGTAAAAACAAAGAATAATAGGAAAAAAATAAGAAGTGGACAGTATTTACTTTGAGGGGAAGATAATCTAAGATCTGAAAAATAAAACGTATTTGAGCAAAGAGAGCAGGCATTCATATAAGAGATATTTTTTTTTTGCCTGTGCAGTCAAGAATGACTAAACAGAGAAAAGTAAAATCAAAGAAATAAGTATTAAACCTATAATTCCATTTTCAGGTAAAGATACATCTTAGCTTTGAAGATTTGATTTTACTACTCTGTAATTGTATAATATTAGATATTTGTGTATTCTGATTTCTTAATTAAAGCCACTGAAAATTTTATGTGAACCTTTTTGAGGCAACTAGTATGTATTTCCAATTCATTATAGAAGGAATATTATGTAGAATAATGAAAAGGCAATTTTTGATAAAAACTTTAGGTAGAAAAGGAATAAACTCGTGTTGTTTGATGGAAAACATCTAGGAGCACTAATTAAGCCAATTATTTTGCACTTAGAAGGTGTCCAGAAAACAGCATACATTCCTCTTTTTTAATTTTTTTTTATGTATTTAGTACAGAGTCTACAGGGTCTTACTACACAGATCAGACTCTGATTCTTCCTGATTTTCAGCTTCCCAAGCACTGGGATTATAGGTACGCACTACCATGCCCAGTCTCACTTGTTGGGTCAGCACACCTCAGAGGATGGGGCCAGCACAGCAGGCCTGCACAGCAGGTCAGGGATCAAATCCCAGGCTCCTGTGTATGCCTGAACAGGCTCTTTAATCCGCTGAGCTATCTGGCTGTCCCACTATTATTATTATTACTAACGTAAGAAAAATCTCCATCAAATTAGAAAGCATCACTGTATCAAGGCTAGGATTTTGAAATAAAATATTCATAAATTTATGACTAGAAAATATTAAATTGTACAACTGACTTTGATCATTTTATTAGTCAGCTTCTTAGTCACTGACATGAAGTACCTGACTGTCACAATTTAAAGAGAAGTTTAACTTGGCTTATAGTTTTAAGAGGTCCAGCCAATGGTCTGCTGGCTATGATGCAAAATCATCAGAGAGCAAAAGTTAAACCATCATGGCCAGAGAGAGAGCCAGGAAACAATCTCAGACAGGAAGGAGAGGGAGACCAAACAGAGAATTCATAGTCACATCTCTATGATTCACCCAGGCACACTCCAAAGTTTGCTTTTCTAACCCTATGGGTGGCTTTCAAGTAAGTAATGTTGATAATAATTGCAATTGTCAAACATTACTAATACACTTAGATGAATGTGAGCATAATGAAGAAAAAACCATTAGGAGGGGCCTGCAAAATAGCTCATCAAACTGAAGTACTCACTTAGACAAGCTTAGGCAAGTGCAGAAACAGAGGTTCTCTCCTCAGCAGAACATGCTACCCTAGCCTCATGCCCAGTGCTGGCTGAGCCAGCCTGAATCTGTTCCTCGTGGCACACACCTGCAATCCCAGCGCTGGGGAGGCTGAAAGCAGGAGGATCACCATGAGCTGGAGCAGCATAGTGAGATCCTGCAACAAACATATACAGTAAAAAAAAAGTAACTGAAAACAAGATTTTTGCTTTCCTGAATGTTATTCGTTAGATTTACATTTTAATATTGCAAATAAAAACTACAGTAAAGCATTTGTTTTGTATATTCAAAAATTTAGGGCTGGCCAAATAGCTCAGTGGTTTAAAGTACCTGCAAGCAAGCTCAGGGGCTGAAGCTTCAATCCTTGGTGCCTGCTGTGCCAGCCCCACCCCTGGGGCACACTGAGACTGCAATTGAGACAGGGCATGGTGATGCACCTGTAATCCCAGCTCTTGGGAGGCTGTAAACAGGCAGAAACAGGCAGATCACTATTTGTCCGATCTAGTAGTGAGACCTAAAGCACCATGTAGACCCTTCCCTAAAAGACAAAAAAAAAAAAAAAAAAAAAAAAGAGGAAGAAATGAAAGAAGGAAGGAAGAGAGGAAGAGAGAGAGAGAGAGACAGAGACAGAGAGAGACAGAGACAGAGAGAGAGACAGAGAGAGACAGGGAGAGAGGGGAGGAGAGAGAAGAAAGAATTAAAAGAGATAACAGGTGTTTTGCAACAAACCCTTTGAACAAGATATCCTAATGAAGACTGAAGAGATAGCTCAGCAGTGAAAGCACTTGTCTGGCAAGCACAAGGTCCTGAGTTGGATACCTAGAACCAGAAAGAAAGGTTGAAAGACAGAAAGAAAGATAGATATCTTATTAGTAAAGCAAGAATCTTATAATTAAAATCTCTGAAACAATTAAAATTTGTGTGCATGACATATACAAACAATCGCTGTACAAGTGACTATTCCATCTTCTCATACGTTTTTTTATCTTTCCTTTTAATTCTTCTTTGCCCATGGCAAAGGTGTAAAACTCAGATGCAAAGTGATATATATTGTTATTGTTCCCATTATTAAAACAAAACAATTAACTTACAAGATGTTTTCACTTAGTGTTGTTCTCATAATTAAAGAAAAAATTAGAGAACTGCACAGTGAGACCCTGTCTCAAAAAGACACACACACAAAAAAAAGAAAAATTAGAATATGTCATGGTAGGTAGTATTAAATTATCATAACCAAGACGGTAGGAAGAAATAATCCAGATTTTAGTGCTAGCCACAAACATAAAATTCTATAACATGTTTACGCTTAACATTGTCAATTTGTACACAAAATGCACACCATGGATACTAGCAGTACATCTGTGTATGGGAGCACACACACACACACACACACATATATATATGTGTGTGTGTATATATATATATATATATGAATGTTATTTTTGCTCTGCCTCCTTTTTTAACTGATTTAAAAACCATCCCTAAACCCAGAAATAGACCAATAAAAATTTTGATTTCAACAGCTCTGGCCTTATGTTAGGGTACCCTATTTTCTGCAGAAGTGTACTATGATTTCCATACTTGCATGCACTGGCATTTTAAAAAATCCCTAGAAAGAAAATCATCCCATAATATATCACTAGGAAAGCTATCAATTCATCTAAAAGGACTGTGACTTTCCATCATTTTGAGAAGCTTCCCTGTGAAATAAACACTAAATATGGTGTTCAGTACTTTTGCAAAGAATATATTGACTTTTGAGAGAATAACTTTTCATCCATTTATTGCTAAATTTAGAGAGAAAAAAATCTTCAGTCTTTTTTGAAAAAGAAAGATACTTCAAGAATAATTTTCTGGGGAGTATTTTCCTAATGATTTTCCAAAGTTGATGGACGTATGTGACTCGTCAGTGAGATAATTCTCTTGGTGCTTGGTTCAAGGCCTTGGGGGCAGCATCATTTATGCTGTATGAAAAGCAAGTCTGTTTGCCTAGTCTTGTCACTTTCAAAGCGAATGCAGAGGACAATTTTACTAAAACACAAGAGAGCTCCACAGTGTTTAGGGAGACCCAAAACATCACCTGTTCAACTACAGGCAGAAATCTTCAGATATTTGAACACAATGCAGAGTGCTTTCAAATTTCACTTTACCTCAGACAACTTCGAGAGCAATCTGGTCAAGCATTGGCCGTGACTCATCCACATGGATGACACAGACAAAGGAACTACAGAATAATATACAGGACTACAAGATAAACCCTGAGAGGACTTCAATGACCACATGGGAAATATAAAGTTCTTGTGTTGGTATATAAGTTTTGATCTACCTAGGTCTTAACCATCCAGAAGAAAAGTATAAAAGTATAAAAATGAAGTATACATCATGAGCCCATAATATTAAGCTGAGCTGTAAATGGATATGGTCGACAATTTCTTTGAATAACTCACTATGGTTGCAGAATGCTGGACTATGTTGGATTGTGGTGTCGAGTTCAAGCACCTAAATTAGTTGAATGTCAATGGAGTGCCCACCTTTGACAGGTGTAGACAAAGGAAGGGTTGTAGAAAGAAAAAATCATGATGTGTGTGTATAGACAGTACAGTTGGGATAGATAACGCTGTGCTTCTACATAATTCTATGAGAGGCAAGATCTGCACTAATGGTGGTTGGACAGGATATTATGTCGGCTTTTAGTACTATGGTC
>PVKA01039492.1:0-19453 GCA_004027165.1 Ctenomys sociabilis
TTCACTGTGGCTTTCCTGGCCAGGAACCTGCCTGACACCTTCAATGAAGCCAAGTTCCTGACCTTCAGCATGCTGGTGTTCTGCAGCGTGTGGGTCACCTTCCTGCCCGTGTACCACAGCAGCAAGGGGAAGGCCATGGTGGCCATGGAGGTCTTCTCCATCTTGGCCTCCAGTGCAGGGCTGCTGGGCTGCATCTTTGCCCCCAAGTGCTATATCATTTTGTTAAAGCCAGATAGAGTTTCTCAGCATAGATTTAAAGACAAAATCATTCTGCTATGAAAAAGCCTTCTTAAAGTAAAATACAGGCTTTTCCTAAAATAAATAAGGTCCTACAAAAAAAAAAAATACACCACTGTTTTTTATCATGATTAGGTTAAAACATTGAATTTACTTCTGGTAGTAACTTGCCCCTACACTGTTTTCTAGTAGTCTCAAATTCAATCCGCATTGCTACAAAATAAAAACTAAAATCTAGAATCAAGTAAAATATTTGTATTTAAGTTTGGTTAAAATTCTCACTTTTATTTTGTGCAACTTGTCCTTCTCAATCACTTTTAAAAATTATTAATATAGAAAATTTTGTGTACAGAAGTCTTTATATTTAAATTTGTAATTTATTCCATTAAGGCTTTCCCCTTGAAGAGTTACTATAGTATAAATATAGGCCATGACTCATCCGCATGGCTGACACTGACAAAGGATCTACAAAGTGCAGTACAGGGTTACAGGATAAACCTTGAGGGCAGTTCACTGACCTTATCAGATACAAAAGTTACATTTCTTGATATATATAGGTCTTTTTTATCTTACTTTTAACCATCCAGCAGAAAAATATAAAAATGAGGTATACAAAGTAAAATCATATTAATATGCTGAGCTATAAAAGGCTCAAGTCAACAACTTCTGCGGATAACCCACTACTATTGTGCACTGCTGGACTGTGTTGGATTGTTTTGCTGAATTCAAGCACCTGTAGTATTTAGATGCCAATGGAATATCCATCTCTAACAGGACTAAACAAAAAAAAGGGGATACAAAGGAAGGACCATTTTGTATTTGTGTACACAGAATAGTTAGGATAGTTATACAGCTACATTCGCTTAACTCAATGAGAAGAAAGATTTGTACTAATAGTGTTTGGTCAGGATATTCTGTCTGCTTCTTGTACTATAGATAACCACTAAGAACATAACAATGTACAATGTATTAATTATTAAAACTGTCCTATTAATCAGCTTTGAAACTATGTCATTGATATTTGTTTCTCAATAAAATAAAAAATAAATAAATAAAAATATATAAATATGTTGATCAATTTTTCATGAAATAAATACATTTACATGAATTTAAATGTCCAGAGCACAATAGAGTAGGGTCTATTTAATAGCTTACATAATTTAAGATTGACATGTACAGAAGTATATGAACAACTAATAGTCTGCAAGTATAAAAGCTTACATAACTCAGACATTTTGGTTTTAACACATATTCTTGTCAACAATAATGACCTTAACTATTGCAAAGTGATATTTCTGTGGGATACAGAATGGAGTATATATACAGAATGGAAAAAAACAAACATACCTTCCTTGTACCATTAAGTGAACCCTGTATAGTAAGTAATATTATCGAGCAAATTTGATCAGTGCAAATAGTTCATTTGTGTCTGAGATAACTTTAGCTGAAAATTTCCAAAATCTAAATTTATAGATCTATACTTTATAGCTACTGCTTGATTCCTCATACTACGTCTTTCATAAAATGAAATGAGATATGAATACATTTTAAACTCACAGCTTCGGTCCTCTTAAGTTAGCAAAGCATATTTTTATTTTTTTTTAATTTTTATTTTATTGAAGTACAAATATCAATGAGACAGTTTTAAGATACCTTGACAAGATGAATTTGATAAATTAATACATTGCAAACTGTTTTCATAATGTTTTGGTATCATAGAAGGTGCATACATGATATTATACTTACAGACATTATTATAGCACATGTCTCTTATCAGTAAATAAAGAGGGTGCAGCCGTTTGCATATCTTATTTTTTATACCTGAATTACATCAAAGATTCAATAATTAATACTTTCTACCTTGTTATTTTCCTAGTGGTTGTCCATGGTACTAGAAGCTGACATAATATCCTGTCCAACCAGGCAAATCTTGCCTCTCATAGAATTATGTAGAAGCACAGCGTTATCTATCCCAACTGTACTGTCCATACACACACATCATGATTCTTCCTTTCTATGCCCCTTCCTTTGTATACAACTGTCAAAGGTGGGCACTCCATTGTCATTCAACTAATTTAGGTGCCTGAGCTCTACAACACAATCCAACACAGTCCAGCATTCCACAACAATAGTGAGTTATCCGAAGAAGTTGTCGACCATAGCCATTTACAGCTCAGCTTAATATTATGGTGTAAAGCATATTTGTAATGACTACAGTAATATGAAGTTCATTGTTTCCTTTTCTTTTTTTTTTTTTTTTTTTTTTTTTTTTTTTTTTTTTTGCAGAACAGGGGATTGAAATCAGGCTCTTGCACTTGCCAGGCAAACACTTGTTCTACTAAGCCATCTCCCTGGCCTCTTTTTTCTTTCTTAATTTTTTTATTTTACTCTTTTACCAATAATAAACAGTGATGTATAGCCCTTAAGATTAATGAGTATTTTATACTGAGAATGACACATACTAATTCTAGTCACACAGTACAGGTAACTGAAGATTTTTATGGCGCACTGTCATCTTGTAGAACACACAAACTCTTAGTTCACTCATCTGGTTTACCAGGAAGACAACTGAAGCACAAGGAAGCGTTGTTAGCGAGAACATTCTGTTCCTCTACTCTAATGAATATTCAGCGTGGGAAAGGTGCACTAGCTGGGCATTCTTTTTTCATAATTTTATTGAGAAGTAAATGATAATGAGACAATTTCAAAACCGATTAGTAGGACAGTTTCAATAATAAATACATTCTTTATTGCTGTCTTAGTAGTTATTCATTATACAAGATGCAGACATGATATTCTGTGCACAAACACTATTAAAACAAATCTTTTTATTCAGTGAATTAAGAGAATATAGCTACATATCCTAACTGAAGGGAGTAACGCAGAGGTCTGGCTCGCCCAGGTAGCTGACACTCGGGTGTAGACACACTTGGCTCCCCGAGGTGGCGCACCAAAGGGCTGAGACTCCTCTGCCTGATCTCCCGGAAGTCCCCTGGCCATTAATCTGTGTCTCAGAACGCCTACACTCCTATCACAACTCTCCACATAACCTTCTTCACCCTTCAGATCCACCCCCTCACCTCCCTATATGTACACCTGCACTTCCGCAATAAATGCGATCTGCGCCATCAGCCGGTCTCCGCGATCGTCAGTCGCGTCGTCTCTTACCTGCTGTGAGGCCCTCCGCCTCACCTAACTATTTTGAATATACAAAAACAAAATGGTCATTCATTTGTATCCCCTTTTTTGTTTAGTTTTGTCAGAGAAAGGTATTCCATTGTCACTTAAATATTCAAGGTACATGAATTCAGCTAAATATTCCAATATAGTCCATAATAGTAGTGAGTTTTCCGTAGGACTAGCAATGTCAGAAGTTGTTATCCTGAGCCTTTTACAGCTTAGCCTTTTAAAAAGGCTCTACTTTTTATTCCCCGTTTTTATACTTTTTTTGTTGGATGGTTAAGACCAAGATAAAGACATATATGTCTATAAATACTAAGAAATGCAACTTTTGTGTCTGGTAATATCAGTCAAGGATTTATCCTGAAACCCTGTGCCGCACTTTCTAGATCCTTTGTCAGTGTCAGCCATGTGGATGTGTCATGACCATTGCTTGACCAATTTGCTCTCTGTGAAAGCCTGACAGAAGGGCACAATATGTACCAGGACAAAGGAATGAACTTATTCAGAAAGAGTTACTGAGTTGATGAGGATATTTATCTATGTATGTAAGCAGGATGGTTTGCACAACCATACTGTGCATTTCTGCTGGTCTGTGGAAGGGAGAAGATAATGCTTAATTGATTTTGTCTCCTTTTTTAATTGTTTGTATTTTTTCTCTTCTTAATTTTGTTTTAATGTTTTTTTGAGACAGGGTCTCATGATGCAGTTCAGGCTGTCCTTCAGCTCACTTTGTAGCTCAAGCTGGTCTTGAACTCAGAACAATCCTCCTGCCTCAGCCTCCCAAGTGCTGGGATTACAGGCATGCGCTCTTCTTAATTTCTTATACATCTCTTTTTTTTTCTTTGTTCCAATTTTGCATGTATATATCTGGTAATATGAATAACTGGTTGGAAACCAAAACTATGTATTACAACAAATACTGTGAAATTCATATTACTTTGTTAAGTGAAATTCTGTATCACTTGCAATTTTTGTTTTTATTTTAATTTGTATTCTCTTTTACAAGTAAAACAAGTAGAGTAAGCTTAAAATTAAAAAAAAATGAGAACTGCCTCTTGTAATGAATAGTCAAATGAAGACTTATTTATCACAAAGAAATAAAATTGTAAGAATAAAAAGCTTCATCTTTTCCCATTTTCTTGGTTTCTTTGAAACAGGGTCTCACCATGTAACCCACGCTGGCCTGAAATTTGTGACAATCTTTGTGCCTCGGCCTCTTGAGCTCCATCATTACTGGTGTACACCCCACACTGAGACTGCACAACTCACTTTAAGACTCTTGGCAAAGCAGGCCTAAGTCATTATTTGTTGATAAGTTGTAACTAATAACAACTAAACATTGCATGTCAACATAAATAATTTTGACAAGAAATGGTATCGTGGGTCAGGCAGATAGCTCAGTGGAATAAGAGCTTGCCTGGCAAGTGCAAGGTCCTAAGTTCAATCCCTGGTGCTGCAAAAACAAAAACAAAGCAATAACAACTACAACAAAAAAAAAGATGGTATCACAAGCCACAGGAATCCCTCTGTAGTTCTGGGGCTTAGGGTGCAGAGGTACCGCAGGAATTGAGAGAGGTGAGCTGAGGAAGATTCTGGGCCTTGAATTCCAGGTCTAGCTGGTTTCAAGGTGGGGATCTCAGTGAATCACCTTTCCTCGTAAACCCTCCAATCTCCACATGTGCACTTCTGGAGAATAGTGCTCGTCACAATTTCTGCCTAGTTGTGATGGCACCTGACGGAACTTTCTAGTAATATGGGCTTGCAGATGTGTGTGTACAGACAGTACAGTTGGGATAGATAATGCTGTGCTTCTACATAATTCTATGATAGGCAAGATCTGCACTAATGGTGGTTGGACAAGATATTATGTCGGCTTTTAGTGCTATGATCATCCACTAGGTAAATAATTATTGAATTTTTGATATAATTCAGCTATAAAAAAAAACCTGTAAATATAATATCATGTATGCACCTTGTACAATATCAAAACATTATGAAAACAGTTTGCAATGTATTAATTCATCGACTCTGTATGGTTAAGGTGTTTTGAAACTGTCTGATTGACATTTGTATTTTAATAAAATAAAAATAAATGGAAAAAATAAAATAAAATAAAATAAAATAAAGAAGTTGTGCATAGAGTAGTCACTGAATATGCCCAGAGAGAGAGAGAGAGAGACAGACAGACAGACAGACAGAGACAGAGGCAGAGACAGAGACAGAGACAGAGAAGGTAGGGGGCCTGCTCATTAGCTCAACTGCTTAAGTGCCTGCTTAAACAAAGCAGTCAGGTTCAGGATTCTGTGGTTTGATCCCCAGATCCTCAAGCCTTAGCAGACCTTCACTGAAGGCATCCTGAGCCAACCAAAAAAAAGAAAAAAATCTTCTGAACTTTTTGACAATGGAATACCCTTCTCTGACAAATCTAAACAAAAAAAGGGGATACAAATGAAGGACCATTTTGTATTTGTGTATTCAAAATAGTTAGGATAGATATACAACTACTTTCTCTTACTTCAATAAATAGAAAGATTTGTTATAATAGTGTTTGTGGACAGGATATTATGTCTGCATCTTGTACTATGAATAACCACTAAAACAACAATATGCAGTGTATTAATTGTTAAAACTGCCCTACTAGTTGGTTTTGAAACTGTCTCATTGGTATTTGTTTCTCAATAAAGTTATATATATATATATATATATATATATATATATATATATATATATATATATATGCTTGCAGAGCAGGCTGGCTGGCTGGGGATGGAGTTCAGTCTGGCTCCTGGATGGCCCAGTCAGACCTCTCTGGGTCTCAGTGTCCTCATCTGCCAAATGTGGGTGCTGCCATTAACTCCTCGAGGGCATTTAGTACTAAGGATAAAGGATCGTCCTCTTCTACAGTAACGTGTGGAACCTAATCGAGTCATAGGCACTCAGTAAGTACCATGTAGCCGTGGCCACTATTTGGAGCTTTCATTTATTCATTACAAGTCACTGGTCGCAAACATGTCTTGTGTACCACAGCTGGATGTTTGTTACCACTGAAAGCTCTGAAGGGTTGTCTCTCACCATTCATGGTTATTTACTACAGAGATACTATGTACCAAGCCTCGAAGGCTATAATGAAGCACTCTCTTCTAGGAAATGGTATTGTAGAGAAGCAGGGACTGGGTACCAGGAACAGTCAGTGAGTATATAGGAAAATGTCGGGAGTGAAAGGGATATGGAGGAAACTAAAGCAGGGGTGTTTGTCTCAATTCCTCCTAACAACATAAAATTTCAGCAGTTAAACACTTGTATTACTCATTAATTCTTACTTAAGCACCATCTGTGCAATAGTGCTATGGTTCGTGTCTGGATGACCCCCAAAAACTTCATGTAGCTATATGGAATGGGATTTTCAGAGGCAGCTGAATCTAAATTTTGTCATTAGCTCATTATCTAGTGCTGGTATTGAAGATGTGAGTGCCACACCCACCCTAGGGAAGGTTCCTGCATACAGTATAAATGAGAAGAAGAGACTTGCTCTTCCTTTGTGGTCTTCCACCACCATGAGCTCTTGACTCTCTTCCTTGCCTTGGAGCCAGCTGATCATGAACTGAAACCTCCACAAACAGAGATAAATGAACCTCTTCCCCTTTAACTTTGGGTGTTAGACATTTTGTCCCAGTAATTAAAGAAAATTAAGTCAGAATTTGGCACCAGAGAAGTGGGATCTTTGCTGTGACTGTACCTGACCATGTAGTTCTGGAGCTTTTTTGAATGACTTACAGGAAGAGACTGAAAAGTTTCAGAGTCACTGCCTGAAAAAAACAGAGCTAGATCACCAGAGGCTGTTCTTCATGGGAGATCTTCATCAGAGCTCAAAAGACCAGATGGATGGTAGAAATCCTGCTGATAAACACCATACTTGAGAGATTTCTGTTCGGAAAAAGAACCGCATTTGTTGTTGGACTCCAGCTGGTGTGTGTTAATTGGAAAAAGGTTTGTCTGCATTTCACTCATGTCCAGAGACTTTGCCTGAACAGGACTCTACCCTTTGCAGCCTCAAAATTGCAAAAGTGAAAGACTTCATTTTAAAAATAAAGCCCCAGAGCACCATGTTGCAGAATGATGGAAGCATAGAGAATTTTCTGCTTTAATTTGACGCAGAGGGCTCAGTGTTCAGGCACTTGAACCCTAAGCCAAGAGAAAGAAACACCTGGCCACTGCTCCCTCTGGCAATAGACCTTGGCATAATGTTCATGGCACTGTTTTAAAGTGCATAAAAAAATGCAAGAGTTGTGGGGTTAAGAAGGCTTCCACCTCAGTTTCAGAAGGTAGTGGATGCAGGCAATGTGCCCCTGAGAAGACAGAGTGTGAAGCTGTGAATGTGAAGCAAAAGGTGCAGTAGAGACCCAGACGCTTGGAAGGACCATGAATGTGGATCATTAAGGAAACCTGCAAAGGGGGCGCAAAGCCAGCCCAGGAGAGACACCTACAGAGCTAACGCCACCCACAACTATCGGGAGAGAGTCACTCAAGACCTTCGGAGTTCACAACTTGCCACAGATAGCCTCTGGTGTTGCACATGGAAATACAGGACGTAATGTTTGCTCTGCTAGATCTTGGGCTTGCTTTGGCCTTGTTCCTTTATAACACCCTGTTTGTAATTTTTGGAATGGAAATGTCTATTTGTGCCATTGAATATTAGAAGTATATAACTTTTTCATTTTACAGGGACTCACTGCTAAGAGTTTGCCTTAAATCTCAAAGGAGATTTGGGGCTTGGACTTTTCAGCAATACTGAAACTATTATGACTTTGCTTGCTTCAGAAGTACATACATCAAAATAGGACTTTGGAACTCTAGAGATTGTCTGTTACTCTTCTCTCATTGCTTGGACAAATACCTAATGCTCAAAATGAAGGAAGGAAAGGTTTATTTAGCTCACAGTTACTGGAGGTCCAGCCCATACTCGGCTGGCTCCAAGGCAGCCTGGCACATGGCAGAGGGCAGCCTTTCGTGGCGGCGGCAAGGAGCAGACAGCAGAAGGGAGGGGACCCACCAACAATGGCAACAGGGGCAAGTCTGTCTCTCTTAAGTTGCATTCAGGTTATCCGCCCCAGGCTGGGAATAGTACTCACACCCATAATCCCAGTGGATCACGAGTTAATCACACTAGAAGTCTGCCCCATGACTGCATGAAGTTTCAGGGGGACCAGGCACAAGCCAGAGATGGACTGAATGCCATTTGCATAAATGCATGAACATGTACCTTGGGGATACTAGGGGTGAAATGCTGCGGTTTGTGTCTTGATGATGCCCCCCAAGCCTGATGCTGTTGTGGGGGTAGGCTTTTTGAAGTGACTGAATCTAAAGTTTGTGACTAGCTCATTGTCTAGTGCTGGGATTGAGGGCATATGTGCTACATCCACTCTAGGATGGGTAGCCTGCATACGATACAAGGCAGGAAACAAGGTTTGCTTTTCCCTTCTGCTCCTGTTCCTTTTGTTCTCTTCCTCCACCATGAACTGTTGCCCCTCTGCTATGTCACCCTCCCTTGGATCCAGATGATTAGGACTGAAGCCTCCACAAACCGTAAGCTAAATGAGCCTTTCCTCTTTTAGCTTTGGATGTTGGGAATTTAGTCTTGCTCACAAGTTAAGTAGCCAAGAAATCCAGGTAAATACGGAGGTGGAATGTTCACAGATGAGGAACCAGGGATTTCATCTGAAGTCAGGCTGATATAAGGAGGTCAGGCCACCAAGCCAGATGCCAAGCGGGAGATGCAGCTCTTGGACAGAAATCTCGGAGTATTATCTGCAATATATACTCAGCCAATTCTAGAATACTACAGGCCATACGTCAAACAAATTTTGCAAGGGTCACATTAAGAATGTTGAAAACATAAATGAAACAAAGATGAATAACAACTAGCTATCAAACTGTACTGATATAAGCGTATGAAAAGAGTGGGACTTTTGAAGACAAACAAAACTTAGGGAAACACAGTAGGAGATTTTGAATTATGTTTTACAGGTAAAATTAAATTAGAATTGGTTAAAATAATGACAAATTCAGGAGGAAAATAAAACAAAATGAATACCATCAAAATTGGACACATACAGGGGCCAGGAAGATGGCTCAGTGGAATAAGTGCTTCCCTGGCAAGCGCAAGGGCCTGAGTTCAATCCCTGGTCCCGCAAAAAAAAAAAAAAAAAAAAAAAAAAAAAAAAAAAAAAAAAAAAAAAAAAAAAAAAAAAAAAAAAAAAAAAAAAAAAAAAAAAAAAAAAAAAAGCAAAATTGGACACATACAAATATTAACTAAATATTTATTAGAACAAAGAAACAAGAAAATTCAAATTAAAAAGACGTACTCCTGATTCTGCTGGTGTCTATTGAAAGTATTACTTAATGCTTAAATTTTATTGCTCTTCTCTTTAATTCTTTTAAATGTATTTTAGTACAGGGTCTGCATGGTCTCACTGCATAAGTCAAACTCATAATATCCTGTTTTCCGCTTCCCAAGTGCTGGGGCTACAGCGCGCACTACCACGCCCCCTTTCAATCATCGGCTCAGGATGCCCGGAGGCAGAGCCGGCCCAGCACGCCAGGGACCAAACCCCAGCCACTGAGCGCTGCCGAGGCAGGTGCTTGAGTCCATGCAGCGATCTGATTTTCTCTCTCTTTTTAATTTTTTATAATTTTTGACCAACATTGCATGTTCATATCTGGTAATCTGAACAACTAATTTGAAGACAATATGCAATACAACAATCACTGATGAATTCCTATCATATTGTTTAGTGAAATTCTATATCATTTCTAATGTTTTTTAATATTACTATTGTTATTTTCTTTTAAAAAAGATAAAAGTAGCTAAAAGACCATTAGAGAAAAAAGAATCACTGTATTGATGCAAATCTCATACTCCTATGTTTGATTATAACAATAGTGCACAACTACCCCAGACATTCTATATATTTCAGGGAGAGCATTTTTTAACCTAATAAAGTTTTCTTTCTTCTAGAAGGTGTTTTGTCTCTGAATCCATGTGGAGAATTCCTATCTGCTCTAATCAAAATAATGTAGCACTTGGGGACAAAGATGCAGCCCAGCAGCCCTGCACTGGAGACCAAGATGGAGAAGACCTCCATGGCCACCATGGCCTTCCCCTTGCTGCTGTGGTACACGGGCAGGAAGGTGCCCACACGCTGCAGAACACCAGCATGCTGAAGGTCAGGAACTTGGCTTCATTGAAGGTGTCAGGCAGGTTCCTGGCCAGGAAAGCCACCGTGAAGCTCAGCAGGGCCAGGGAGCCCAGGTATCCCAGGACGCAGTAGAAGGCGGTGAGGGAGCCCTTGTTGCACACGATGATGGTGTGCCCATGCTCAGTGTGAGCATCTGTGTCGATGTAGGCTGGAGAGGTTACCAGTCAAACTGTATTTGTACAAAGAGTCAGCTCAATCAGGGTGCAAGTGGGAATAATAAAGTTTGCTAATCCTGATATGAAAAACCACCTTATTTTCCTTCCTGGAGCAGTGACCTTGAAGGCCAGCACCCAGCACCACAGTAACGGTTTTGGCCAAGACAGTGGACACAGCCACAGTGAACACAAGAGCAAATGTGGTCTGCTGCAGGATGCAGGTGGCTGTGTTGGGCCGGCCAAGGAAGAGCAAGGAGCAGAGGAAACAGCAGGTGAGGGAGATGAGCAGGGTGTAGCTGAGAGCCCTGTTGTTGGCCTTGACGATGGGAGTGTCTCGCTGCTTCACGAAGAGCCCAAGTAGAGCAGCTGATAGAACAGTGAGAGTCAGGGCGGTGCCAGCCAGAGCCTTCCCCAAGGGGTCTTCATAAGCCAGAAACATCACAGCTGTTTCCAGGCAGTGCTTTCCCTGAGTGGTGGCGTACTGATGATCTGGACACTTCATGCACTGCTCCATATCTAGTGAGAAAAGCAAACTATTATCAACCTAGGTTTAGTACATCTGTTACTCACTGCTTTCCTAAAGAAGCTCATTGGACTTGTTGAGCCAAATTTTCCTTAGCTTTATAAGACACAAACAAGAAATTTAATATAGGGAATGATTCCCAATTAGTCCTGCCCATACTCTTTATGGTGCACTGAATGGCAGTATTTATTCTCCTCCTCCTTTGCCATATTCATAAGAGCATGTTTATATACACATGGTACTTTAAAAAGCTCTTACTATCTAAATTGAGCCTCTATTAAAGGTGCTCTGCATATGCAATGATCAACACGTTATCAATTTTAATAAACTCACATAACTGGTTAAGTTCCAGGGAAATAGATGAGAGCAGCACTGCTTCGTGCCTGGTAAAATAAGGTCTCTTGCTCTATAGAAGATTTTCATTTTTGTCACAAGACGTATTGTGTTTGGACCTCGTTGGAGCCCAGATGAACCTTGACCTTGCTGAAGAGAAGTCTCTGAAGGAAGTAAACTGTGGCAATGTGCCCAGCTTCCTCATCCCTTGGTTTGGGAAAGAAGCCTACCCCAGACTCAGTGTCTCCTGTTTGTCAGCGAGGCCCTGCAAAACTGTTCTGGTTCCTGAGAAGGTTTAGAGTTAACTGGAGCAGATGTTGAGCACAGGACCAAGATTTTCTGTATAGAAGCTTGAAGTAAATAAACCTGTTTGTTCAGACCTCCTAACCCCAGTTCCCTTTACTTTCATTCCGTCTTTCCTCTACCCTGATCCCCTCTGTGAATTGGATTGCAGACCAAACTGAAACACTCTGGCATCTATTATTGAGCCTTTCAATCGATGAACGTGCTTTATCCAACAACTTATTTAGTTTTATTGTTGTAAATGCTTTTCTATACTTCATCAGTAATTTCTTTCAAAGCTCTTCCAGGAATTCATTAGATATTTTGTACACTTAAAAGTCTTAAAATATTACCAGCAAATAGTTTATGAGTAAAATGTGGATATAGGATATTTTATATTAATCTTATATTTAATTATCAAATTATTAATTTATTAATGTACCTGGATTTTATAATTATACACTACTGTCCATAAAAAATACCAATCATGTCATATTGCTTCCTTTCCAATAAGTTTTTCTTTTATTTTTTTCCTTACAACATTGCCTCCAACACTGCCTGATTAAAGTCATCACACGGAAAATTCTTGCCTCTTTCTTGCTTTCAATATTGAACTAAAAAATACAGTGTTCAGGACTTTTTAATTCCCATCTATAGAAATAAGATAATTTCTTCCTATTTTCAGTTTATTAGAAATTATTATGTCATTGTCTATTCCTAAAAGAGAAAAAGTTTTCAATTATATTATATCCTTCTTCACTTTTTGAGGTTTCTGTTTTCCCAGAAACAGTTTCATTGACTCAGGCTTCACAAGTCTGATTTCATTGTTAGAGCCTTTTCAAGTGTGTATCAGAATTTAGAGGAGGATATGTAAATACATAAAAGCATTCCAAGAATGAGGGTGGCCTGTCTACTTTGTTTCTTGTGAGGGTGCCGTCACTATCAAAATTTACCTCTTATCATAAAATGAATTTTTCCCCACTTTTCCTTTCTTCCAAAGGAGTTTGGGCAAATCAATAATAGTATAAAAATAAAAATAAAAAATCAATAATAGTATGTTCTTGGATGTGTGTAAAGTTTGAGTGTCATGTTAGTCTCTGATAGGTTTTCCATGGTGTCGCAGCAGAGAAACAGGCAGAAGGAAAAAGGGAAAGGGACTTTATTATCTTGGAGAGCACGGAGAGAATTTGGGAAGATAAGGAATTCTCTGGATTGGAACGAAGGGAGGCTGAGGCTTTCAGGGCCTTTTGCCAGGGGTGGGATTTGAGGGGGGTGTTTAGATCCACCTGAGGAGCTGACTGGGGCCTTCCGCGAGGTGGCAGGAAAGGTGAAAGGAAACTGCATCGTGGGCTGAGCTGGAGAAGAAGGGGGAGGAGGTCTCTGGGAAGACGAGCCGTTGTTTTAAGGGCTTCAGCCGTATTGGATGACCGCCATAGAAGGGGGAGGAGGTCTCTGGGAAGACGAGCCGTTGTTTTAAGGGCTTCAGCCGTATTGGATGACCGCCATAAGGATTCAGCAGTTCATACCAGGTCCATAGCCTGTCAATCACCAGGAAGATGGTTTAAAACTTACAATCTTAATATTTTAATAAATTTTATGCTTTGTAAGTATGATGGATTTTCTTAATTTTTAGGTTTGCTTTCTTTTAGTACATTTGCAGTACATAATGATTACATTCGCTTGGGGGAGTTTGAACATTCATTCTTTTTTTCACGTCCTTTCCCTTCCCTTACAACGCTGGTCCCTCTTCCAATTTGAAAAGTTCTATTCGCATTTTTTCTCTGTATTCCCTTTTCCCTTGACTCGTATCTCCATTCCGCCATCCTGTGTTCCCTTTCCCATTTGAAAAAAATTCCCCTACTTCCTATTATCTACCTTTTATTTTGTTCCTTGTTTGTAGTTTATATTTCTCACATATAAGAAACTATTAGATATTTAAACTTGCATGTCTGGGATTATCTCCTTGTGGTCTCCAGGCACATCTCTTTGCATATAAACACGTGAAGTTTATCCTTCTGTATAAAAGAGTAGTACTCCATTGTGTACAAATACTACATTTTTTATCCATTCATCTACTGATGGTCATATAAGCTGTTCCTAAGATTTTACTTTTGCAAGTTGTACTACAAAAATACTGGTGCACATCTTGTAATATGATGACTATAGCTCAGTAAAGCATAATTTCTATTTTTACTTCTTGATCAGTCTCCACAATAGTTGTGCTAGTTTATTTTTTCTTAAGGCTATTTGTGTTTTCCTACAAATTTGTGAATTTTAGTTCAATTTTCACACATGGATGTAAAGTTATCTATACTATATGAGTTATTTATAATACACGTATATGACCCCGGTTTTAGATATAGTGTTTTATATTTTGCAATTTTTCTCTCTTTTTGATCAAATATATTCAAAGTTTATTGATGCTTTTATCAGAATTCACTTTAGGGCCATTGAAATAGCTCAACAGACTATTTAGGCAAGTGCGAGGACGGGGGTTTTGATCCCCAGCAGCACATGCTGCCCTGGCCCTGCCCCAGGGGCTGTGCCTGCCTCCGAGACCAGACACTGTGGCGCACCCCTGTAGCCCAGCTACAGGGAAAGCTGAAAACAGGAGGATCACCTCGGCCCTGAGCTGCATCGTGAGACCATGTACCAAATGCATACAAAAGAATTAACTTTAGTTTCATGTATTTTCTCTGAATTTCTCTTTTCTTAAGAGTCAAGATCAATATTCTGTTGTTTATTTATCTTGTTGTTTTTTTGTTTTTTGTTAGTTTTTTGTTTGTTTGTTTGTTTTTTGGCGGAACCAGGGATTGAACTCAGGCCCTTGCGCTTGCCAAGCAAGCGCTTATTCCATTGAGCCCCCAAGATCAATCAATATTCTTAAGCAAAGTAAATCAGACACACATGTGTAAATATGGTGTTTCTATGCTGCGTGAAACTGCATGCGCAAATAAGTCTAAAAGGTATAATATATACCGTAAAGTAGGATGAAAATGAGCAAGTGGGGAAAGAAACTGGTGAGGGAAGAAGGAAAAGGAAAACAAGGAAGAGAAAAGGAAAAATGAAAATAAAACTTTTGTAAATAATGAAAGGAAGAGCAGTTGGAGCAAGGTAGGAGACTGGGGAAAAGGGAGCATCACGATGTATTATGTACAGGAGCAGGGCCGGCCAAATAGCTCAGCGGATTAAAGCGCCTGCTAGGGGAGGCGCAGCTGCTGGGGTTTGATCCCCCTACCTGTCACGCCGGCCCCTGAGAAGGGGCGCACTGAGAAGGCGATTGAGACTGGGGTGGCGGTGTGCGCCTGTAATCTCGTCACCTCGGAGCCTGTAAACAGGCAGATCGCTACGAGTCTGATCTACACAGTGAGACCCTGTAGACCCTGTCCTAAATTTTTAAAAAAGATATATTATGTACAGGAACAAATTTCCTATGATGAGTATGGTCATCATGCATATCTAAAATATATTAATAAGATTAATTAATTTTTAAAAATAAACATCCAAAAATAAATTTAGAGTTATATTATTTCCATCTTACATTTTCTGTGTTTAATACGCTCTTCGTCTTGCATTTTTGATGAACGCTTTGAACACGAGACTGGCTTTATTCATTCAAATATACCTAATAGCACGTGTATGTATGTAAGGCACACAGTTGTCTTTAATTTTACCTCAGTGTACAAATGTCGATAATGGGCTGGGAAGACAGCTCAGCAACACAAGCACATACAATGCTGGTAAGCAATATTCTCAATCGCACTTTCTACTACTTTAGAATAATCTATAAGCCACAGATTAGTAAGGAGAATATGCCTTAAACCACAAGTGTATACAGATTAATATCCAGTGTCTATAGTTCTCTGTAGGCTCACGTGGAGCACACACATGAAAGTGCTTCATCTCCATCTCTAGGAAGAATATACACACATACTATATTATACAGTCGATTTTAATATATTTCAAATCAAAGTTATAACCATGCCAGTTATATTGTGGAATTAAAAAATATCTGCCTCAAAAAATATAGTAGAGGGAGCCAGGGAGATGGCTCAGTGGAATAAGTGCTTCCCTGGCAAGCACAAGGGACTGAGTTCAATCTCTGGTCCTGCCAAAAAAAAAAAAAAAAAAAAAAAAAAAAAAAAAAAAAAAAAAAAAAAAAAAAAAAAAAAAAAAAAAAAAAAAAAAAAAAAAAAAAAAAAAAAAAAAAAAAAAAAAAAAAAAAAAAAAAAAAAAAAAAAAAATATATATATATATATATATATATATATATATATATATATATATATATATTAGAAAATTTTCCATAGAAACGTGATTTACTATGTCATCACTCACCATCATAAATGTAAGCACTTTTAAGTGGTAATTATGGTATTTAAAATTCTTCAGTATTGGTTTTCTATACATTTTTTTACATCATGTCCCAGACCTAATTCCATAGGCTTTGTGTTTTTTAATAGCATTGAACTTTACGTTAGGGTCTTGAAATATTGTACAAAGTGGGAGTATTCCAGTTTTCCCCTGTGCCAAACATAACAGGAATTTCTTTCACATCATTCTTCTGAGACAATACTGATGCTAATTCCCTTTGTAAAATTCAGTGACACCCTCCCTCAAATACAGTCACTGTCATTTGCTAAATCTTGTACTGCATGTCCATATCCTTACTGTAGCTCTGTGACACCAACCTTGATTCTTGCCATTATGTGTTGTCTCCCGAACTCCCTTGTGGATTCCAGGACAGCAGGAGTAAAATCCTGACAATGAGCACACTATTCACAAAAGTCAAAAAAATTACACCCAGGCTGAGGAGATTGTTCAGTGCAATAAGTGCTCCCCCGGCAAGTGCAAGGGCCTGAGTTCAATCCCAAGTTCTACCAAATATATATATATATATATTACACCAAAGACAAATTCTCTGCACATAATTTCTGTAGCAGCACAAGCAAAATAAGGAGATGTCAAGTCATTTTCAAACAAACAAAATAAAAAGTGCCGTGGGTGCAGCTCAGTGGTACAGCACCCCTAGATTCACTCCTGTGAGACTTAAACTGAAGAAAAAGGTAAAGTATAATTTAGCAGGCAGAGTGTGTTTTCGCAAAGGGCAATGGCACTGAGTACAGCAGTTCAATTGTTTACTCAAGACTTTTCTTTATCATTTCATGGATGGAGGGACACCAAAAACAGGTGGAGACAGTGGATAAATCACACTCCTACCTGTGTCATTGGTGATCTCATTCTCTGAGCAAACAGTACAATCAAAACAGCAGGAAGCCTTTCCCTCCTGAGGGGACTTCCTGAATCCAGGAGGACAATTCTCAGTGCATACAGAGCGGGGAGTCTAAGGAAAATCAGGGATGTGTTGGTTACTTCTCAGACATTTATTTAATCCTTTATAATTAGAATAATAAAAAATAATAACAGACCTATATAATTCTAATCATTTGATGAAGTATATTTAATGATAGGAAATCATAAATATTTACAAAAGCATGATTCAGTAAATGTCTTTACTTCAAATTTATAAGAGAAGTGGGTAAATAAAGTTTTGTGTTTTTGTTTTGTTTTGTTTTGTTTTGTTTTGTTTTGTTTTGTTTTGTTGGGGGGAAACCGGGGATTCAACTCAGGCCCTTGCGCTTTCCAGAGAAGTGCTTTTCCCAATAAAGTTTTTATGTTAAAAGGTCCACATATGACCATTTCCTGGCTGAGGTGAAAGCACCAGCCTCACATCCAGCTCTGGGTGTCAGTGTTCCCTGAAATGCATCACGACCAACTCCCACATACCTCTGTACTTTCTATGTCCCACTGTATCATTAAATCAGATAAAGATAGTTGTTGCCCATGTGCAACATATGGGGAGAACTCCCCCTTTCACCTTTAGCCTAAGACCATCTGGAAAATTCCAAAAGTTGAGAATGTCAAACTTTGCATCCAGGTGCAACATTTTTTCCAAATTCACTTGGTCTCCAGCTGTGTTGTTAAACTGGATGCGCCTCAGAAAGGAGTGAAGCTGAAAGAGATACATCGTTCTCTGATGAAGAAGGTCTTAGACATACCTCAGAAAACATGAATGTGGGACAACCCATAAATCTCTTTAATCCTTCTCTCCTAATAAAACTTTAATACAGTTCATGGAGAGCTAAAGATACAATAGAACTTTAAACAGCCTATGGAGGACTAAAGAATCATAATGTCAACTTCAAGAAAAAGACTCCATCCAAGTCGTTGTATTGTACTCTAATGTATGAAAACACATTGTTTGGCTTTATAGGTGCTTCTAGGTTTTGTTGCTGTTTGTTTGTTTGTATTTGTTTTGTTTTTGTTTGTATGGGGGCTAGAACTCTGCACCTTGCACTTGCCAGGTAGGTGCCTATGCCACTAAGCTACCACCCCAGCCCTCAAGTCAATGTAAATAAGCAGCAAATGCAGATGATACATAATGCTAACATTTGAAGTCAAAACTTCATATGGCTATTTTCTTTCTGCTTGTTTCAAGAGTAGTTCCTGGAAGATGAAGCCATCAATACCAAAGAGGATTAGAGATTTAAATTTAAAATATGGTCTAATGTGTGCTACAGTGTTTAGCATGTTTAAAAAAAAAATAAAGAGACTCCACCTCAGTGGGTCTACAAGGAAGGAACAATTGGACTGGAGTCCAGCAGGGCCAGCCAGGAAGGGGCCAGGACCCAGAGGGCCCACTCCACATCAGCCATGGGACAGGCAGCCAGAAGGGCCCAGTGGGCAGGTGGACAGGTCTCAGGCAGAAGGAAAAAAATACAGCAACCAGACCCAAGCCATGTCTGGCCAGTTGAGTTCGAGTTGAGTAGATCTAGACCCAGAGTGGACACAAGCAGTGGGCCCAGCCAAGCCCAGACTGAGGCCCAGACCTACGAGAGCATCCTTGAGGCACCGAAATGGCAGCAAGCACCAGGGGTGAGCTAGTATGCCTGGAAAGTCCCAGGTGCATGGAGAGAGGTTCCCAGACGGAAATCAGGTGAACTAATTTAAAAACAAATTCTCAATTTAAGATTTGCTTAGTTATACAGCTATAAAGTTTTCTCCTGTGCTCTAAAGTACAAACCATTAGTTACAAAAGCTTTTCAATGTCCAAATTTCAACAGCTGTTGTTAGTATTGCTAACTGTATACTGTAAATAAGAAACCATGTCTGCCTTGACCACATGTTCTCCCTTTGGTAATAATATCGAGAGTTGCCTGGGTAATAACCTCATCAAAGACCTACACTGAAGGATGGAAGACAGTGCCAAACAAAAACAAAGATCTCACTCTCAATCAACAGAGAAGGTAAGATTCCAGCCAGAGTCCAGGCCCAGTGTGTGAGTGGGACCACCCAGGACCCTCCGGATCCTCATTCTAGCCTAGCAAGTGAATGGGACCGCCTGGGGCCCACCAGATCCTCATTCCAGCCAACACTCAGGCCAGGAGTGTGTGTGTGTGTGTGTGTGTGTGTGTGTGTGTGTG
>PVKA01039493.1:0-19433 GCA_004027165.1 Ctenomys sociabilis
CTATTGAGTTTCTTTGGTGTTTTGCTCTCCAAAGAAAGTACAGATCGGTTCTCACTGTGTGAGGAAGAAGGCGCTTGGCAGATCTCGCACTGCCTCAGTTTCACCTGTTGAACACAACTAAGTACCGAGTCTAAAAGCACCGGCCAAGCCCCCCGAGCACGCTCACTCTTCCAGATGGATACCAGGGCCCTCAAGACCTCAGGTCCTCCCATGCTTAGCGCTCGGAACACACCACCCTTCCTCCCCGAGGGCCCCTTCCTGAGTGCTTGGTCCCCTTCGCCTTCCACCTCTTCCAAGGCCCAACCCACATGTTTCAGCTCGGAGAGCCTCGCTGAGGTCTGGAGGAGGGGTCTCTCTGACCCATGTGTGTGCATCGACCTCCTGTTGCTGTGACAAAGTGCCTGAGAAAAGCTTTAGGGAGCACAGACTAGCGTGGGCTCATGATCTTACAGCCATGGCCCTGGTCATTGGTCTGCTGCCAGCCTGTGGCCACACAGAGCATCACGGAGGAGGAGTGTGGTGAGGGAGCTGCCCTGCCAAGGCCGCCGGGGAGCAGTGGTGAGAGGAAGAGGAGGAGGGAGTGGCGCCTTTCATAGCCACGCCTGCTCTGGCCAACTAGGCCCTACCTCCTGATAGGCCCGCTGAGCTCCAAACTCACTAATGAACCCATCCTCTTGTTCTATTAGAGCTCCTATAATGTGGTCATGTCAGCAGGCACTCAGCACTGAGCACTGCTGCACTGGAGGCCAGTGCCCACCCTTCAGCAGTGGGAGAGAGACTTATCTAAGCAGTAACACTCCGTGGGACATTGGAGAGGACGAGGCTTACAGACTCACTTTCTGTGTCCCTCTATACTGCGGCCACTGACCATGGGGAATGCTGTCTCCTGTTGCTCTGGGGCCTGTGCCTTCCATCCCCCTCACTGACCCAGGGGCAAGAAAGGAGGGCTGCAGGTGCGCTTCTTGCCCTTCAGCACCACGTCTTCAGCAGCCTTCCAACACAGGGCTATGCCGAGTTCCCAAACGTAAGACGTGTTCCAGAAGGATCCTCCAGGTAGAAAATTAAGGCTAAGTTGCTGAGTAATTTGACTGCAAGGGGAAGGCTCCACAGGTCGACCTCTTCACACTGCTGTGCTGGCCGCATGCCGCCCACGTCTCCCCCTGCTGGACTTCACCCACCTACAATAGCCTCCTACCTGAGTCAGGTTCCACCAGCTCCTCTTTCAGAAAACTCCGTTCACTCACCCTTTGATTTAACATATATGCATTGCTAGTGGTAGTGATAGAGTAGAGAGGCAGGGCTGGGGAGATAGCTCAGTGGTCTGTAATCACAAGGACTGGTACTCGTGTCATGTGGCCTAGGAACTGGGCTTGGTGCTGTATGCCTGTAATCCCAATGCTTGGGAGGCTGAGAGAGGAGGGACGAGAGGCTCACCTGGACCCCTCCCTTCCTGCCACCTGGTCAGAGAGGAGGGTGGAAGGCACAGGCCTCCAAGCAGCAGGAGACAGTGTGTCCCGTGACCAGTGGCCACAGGGTAGAGGGACATAGAAAGTGAGTCTGTGAACCTCCTCTCCAGTATCCTACATAGTGCCACATAAGTGTGACCCTGTACCAAATACATACATACATAATTTAAAAACACAGACTAGGGAGAAAAAAAACAGATATAGTCTTTGTTCTTGTGGATTTTATAATTTGTTTGGAGAAACTATTCTAAGTGTGGCACAAATAAATATAAAATGACAAAACTGCAGAGGAGAGAAGATTGAGCCAAGGAAGGATCTCACTGAGGAAGTGACCCAAGACTATGCTGGCTGCAACACCTGGGACGCCGTCCCGCCCTGCGCGGCACTGGGGCAGGCTCCGTGCTGGTGCTCCTGAGCCAGGGAGCGGGGTGTGGCCCTCTCAGGGGAGTCACAGCCCTCGGTCGCAAGAGGAGCACCTACCTGCTCGGATGTCTCTCTGAATTCCTTCCAGAGCTTGGCAGAGTACACCTGAGTCTCCAGAATGGAATGCATCCTCGGAGTTCGCCTCTGACTTCCACGGCGGGCAGGATGCTGTGTTTTGCTAGGTCCCTGACAGCTCAGCACATGCGCCTTTTTGAGATAAAGCCAAGGCTACTGCCACTCTTAGCCTGGTCCTTTGAGAGCTGCAGGAGCTCCATCCCACCCTCCGAGCCTCTTGTTGCCTTTGTCAGCTCTAGTTAGGCAGTCACTTGCACAAAGCATCATGGATAACTTGTCACCAGTGGGTGCTCCCTTTACCATCTGAGAAGAAAGAGCCAGCTCAGTGAGGGCTCCCCTGGATGAGCAAGACAAAGAAGGAGGGAACTGCTAGTTCAGTTTACCGTGAAGGGTTTATGTGCAAAACCACAAAGCTTGGGTTCTATACCAAGGCAGACTACGAGAGGGTCTGGGTGGGCTGGGGCAAGTGTGGGCTCTTGGTGCCTTGACTTTGAGGCTGGTGCAGAGAGGCGTGCGGTAAAGAGAATTTCCCTTAGAGAAATGCATGAAAAGCGTGCGGGTGTCTGAGAGCGAGGCTCACAGGCAGCCTCGTGCTCCGGCTTAGCCTTGCGTCCACGCACTGCAGCACGCAGCATGCGGGAAGAGCGTGCTGCCAGGTGCTGCCGTATTTAATGTGCGAGGGACGAAGCACATCCGGCGTTGCACTCGGCTTTGTGTCCTGCAGAGTAACTGGTGTTCGCGGTGCCAGCTGACTTTAAAGCATAAAGCACCAAGAAAAGATATTTGAAATAATAAGAAACATAGTCACGCTAAAAATGCTTTTTTTTTTTTTTTGTATTTAGTACAGGGTCTGCAGGGCCTACAGGGTTTCACTATGCAGATCAGACTCGTAGCAATCATCCTGTCTTCAGCCTCCCAAGCGCTGGGATTACAGGCACATGTGCTTCACCAAACCCAGTCCCAATCTTCATCTCAGTGCTCCTTGGGGGTGGCAGGCTGGGGATCGAACCACGGCCCCTGCGCTGTGCCTACGCAGGTGCCTTAGTCCGCTGAGCTATCTGGCCGGCCCTAAAAATGTTTTATAAAAAATTGATATTTTGTTGTCACCTTGTTATGAGTTGGAATAAACAACACATTTCTAAATGCCAAATGAGGTAAAAGGATCAACCTATCCACTCTTTTAGTATACAAGGTGACTAACAGAAACTTGGTGTCTGAAAAGGTTTGTTTCTTTATTCCATGTTACATTCACATACATTTATTATCTGTTTTAATATACAGCTTCCCCTTTATGTCAGCTTGAATTTAATGCAGGATAATATGATATTATATGATAAATAAAAATAATACAATTTTAATTTATAAACTTTTTATAGTAACATTTTCCACTAAAGAAATACCCAAACCAGCTCACTTTCCAGGCCCCCAGCCAGGATTCCTGCGCCTGCGCCCACCGCCAACCTGTTGAACCTCCCGAGTTCAGCGCCGTCTTCACGCAGCTGTGCACAGCGCAGCTTGGAAACATTCAGAGAGGCCCGTCCTGGCCGCGGGGCGTGGGGCATCCGCTCTGCTTCCTCCCTGGCGCACCGCCGCTTCTGGACAGCAGGAGCATTGCTGGGGAGCGGGGGCTGCAGGCAAGCGGTGTTTTGACCCCTGTGGGAAAGGAAAGCAGCGGAGCACAGTGGGGACGGCCAGGGTGCCCGCAGCTGGCTGAGCGTAGGCCGTCGTTGGGAATCCTGTCCTCCAGGTAGGACAGCTGCGCTCACTGTCGCAGAACACGCCCAGGAAGCTGATGTCACGGTGGTGCTGGAAGGCGCAAGGAGCCTGTCCAGCTCCTGGTCAGCAGCAGCACGTGCCGGCTCCGGCATCTGTGCCCTGGGGCCCGCGACTGACCTGTTAGTGAGGAGTCTGCTGGAGGGAGAAGCCAGCTGGTCTCGGCCTGCTCACAGGTGCCCTGGGCCTCAGGCCCAGCTGCTCTCGGCACAATGTTACTCTCATACTCCTCCCTCTGGACCAGAGTGCTGAAGGACCAGGTTGCTGAGCCCCGGGAAGAATGCTGGGACCCCCCAA
Source organism: Ctenomys sociabilis (assembly GCA_004027165.1). Lineage (NCBI taxonomy): Eukaryota > Metazoa > Chordata > Mammalia > Rodentia > Ctenomyidae > Ctenomys > Ctenomys sociabilis. The sequence goes on from PVKA01039493.1 coordinate 4,035, forward strand.
AGCAGGGCGATTTTCCTGTGTGTGCGCCTTCACGCTGGCTGCGCATGGGGGTCCAGTGGCTTCAAACTAGCCTGACTCAGCTCTCGGCTCGCTGTGACACTCAGGGACAGGCCTTCTCGGGGGCTCCTCTGAGGACCTTTGCTCTTCTCCACCTGGACAGTCATGCTCTACAGGGAACGAAAAAGATGGTATTCATTGGTCCTGAGAAGGGGGTGTGCGCACAGCGCTGCTCTTAGGTTTGAAGGAACAGGAGAGCCTTTCAAGATTCCCGATGAGAAAACACGCAAGAATCTCGTGATTTGCAGCGTGTTCGCTCCACTCCTCCATCCATTTCATTTGATGCTCAAATCAAATGGAGAAATTATCCATAACACGTTCCCCTAAATGCCGGCCCTGGTGCTGAAAGGTGCCTTAGAACGGCCGAGACGGAATCTACTCTTTCACTCCAAAATCTTCAACCCTTCCATTGATGGGTATCAGCATACATGGGGGGGGGGGGCAGAAGCTGAGAAGTTCCATGGAAACTTCCTCATAGCCCCTCTTGCAGAGGGAAAAGCTTGCCATTCATTCCATTTTATCTTAAATTTTCTATGCCAGGTAATCAATACCAGCTCAAGGAAAGAACTCATCATCCGTGGGGCTTGCAGACCCCAGTGCACTTTCCAGGGGGCAGAGACCAACAGTGGCCAGCTAGCTATGGGACACACACCCTGAGGCACGGCAGGGTTTCCTACACAGCAGACATCTCAGTGAGTCTTAAGGAGCCCTAAGAGTAGGGATTTAGGCCTGTATGACCCTTTTATCAGAAAAACCTGTTTTTTAAATGTATTGAGTACAGAGTCTACAGGGTCTCACTATGTAGATCAGACTCGTAGGGATCCCCCTGTTTTCAGGCTGCCAGTGCTAGGATTGCAGGTGCATGCCACCATGCCTAGTCTCAGTGGCCATCTCAGTGCACCCTGGGTGTGGGGCCTGCATGGCAGGTTGGCAATTGAACCCCAACCCCTGCATCTGCCTAATCAGGTGCTTTAGTCCACTGAGCTATCTGGCCAGCCCTCCAAAGAGCATTCCTTTAGCCCAGAGTTCTATAGATTAATATTTCTCTGCCACATTCTACAGATTAATATTTCTCTGCCACAGCATAGAGTTCTGTTCTAAATCAAAGGAATACCTCATCATCACTTCCTGTAGACAGTACTGACCAAGATGTTTCTCTGTAGGACACACTTCACAGATTTCTTAAAATTATTCCAGCGCTGGTTTCTTAGTGATTGTCGATTGACTAAACCTGAAAAGAAAATCATCACCGAAATTACTGACTCAGTGAGAAAATTAGTACTGTAGGCAAAGTGAAGCTATATGGATGCAAAGTGGAATGGGCTTTTTTATGGAAAACAGTATTTTCCTTGCTTGTAAGTGCCACTTGCTAAGCCACAATGCTGACAGCCTGTGTAGACCATTTTGTCTTTCTCAGAGTCCTTTGCATATGGATTCTCTCCTTAAATCTGATTTCCTAAATATCCTCCTAAGGCAAGAACCTAGGTGTGAGCTAGCTGTTGCTGCACTCTGGGTACCGTGACAGGCCTGCCACACACTGTCGCCCTCACTCTGTGTGGCTCGTGAGGCGTGGGCTCCCCAGTCTCAGTCTGCAGAGGGGTGGAAGCTCGCGAGCGGCCTCCGCCAGGACGGCTCATCCCTTCCTTCCTCTTCCAACCTTCGAAAGCGCCTTTAACGATCTGCTTAATATTATTTGTGCCATTAGATCCCAATCATTGTTAATTGACTGAGAAGTTTAGGAGGATTCGTCTAGCATCGCTGGAGTCGCTTCTCCCGAGCCAAGTACCGTGGCTGAGGGCTGCCTGCCCACGCTTGTACCGTCTCATCTCCCACTACCTCAGCATGCTGTTTTAGCCATCAGTAAAACTGAAATAACAATGATTTACTTCACGAGATTGCAAAACACAGAATAAGAAAGCAGAATAATATGGTACTCAGCATGTGGCAAATAGTTATTGGCTCAGTCCATCTTGTGTTGATATATCCTGTTCCCCAGACTGGGAAGTTCATGGAGAGAAAAGATTTATTTAGCTCACGGAGCTGGAGGCCAGGAGAACTTGAGTTTCGCTGAGCTGAGAGCATTCACTCAACCTCTGGTAAGGACCTCGCAGCTGGTCATTATGTGACAGGCAGCATTGCACTGTGGGAAGGAGAGAGGCAGTTTTTATAACCTAGTTATTCCTGAAATAAGTCATCAATCCATGCATGAATGCTCAAGCGAGCAAATCCACTCTGAGCCCAGCCCTCATGACCCAGTTGTAGCCCAAGGGTCCCCGCTCTCACTACAGGCCTGTCAGGGGCCATATTTTCAACTCTGGGAATTTAGAGGACACATTCAGACCAACACTCAGCAACGATTTGTTATTTTTGTTGTTATCCATGTTATTATTTTTTCTTTTCCTATAAATATTGCTTTTATTTATTTCTTTGTCTGATTGCTATAGCATGCTGAGTGCTATCTAGAACAGGAGGGCCATAGTGGAAACTATTTTCTCGCTCTTGTTTTAATTATTATAGCCCAGTCCTATTTGATATTAATGATGGCTAAAGTATCTAAAATTATATCCTTTAAACCTTCTATATATTTGTTATCTAAACTTTCTGATCATCTATAGATCAAGTATATTTTCCTCTCTCAAATCTTTCCTAACTCACAGTCCTTTATGAGCCACAACTATGATTTGTTATATACATACTTAACATAGCTTCTTGCACAATGTTACAGTTATTTCCTTGTCTCCCAGAGAAAAAGGAACTCATTCAAATAAGGAACTATGTCTCATTTATCCTTTGAAATTCAGCATATTCCTTGTAGATACAAAGTTAATTTCAGTTAATTAATGAGTGATTGAATTAACAAGGCTAGAGGGTTGACAGTATTCATATTAAAAATAGAGTCCAGATCTCTGGGACATCACGGATTGCCAGAGAAGAGTGAATTCTCATTCTGTAAGGACTTACTCCTCCATTACCCCTGGGGCCTGAAAGAGGGGTGTAAGGACACATGCCTTTAGTGAGTGGACCAACCGGAACCCCAAGACCTGGGACCCAAGACAACAGCTGACCCTGCAACAGCCAGGTGCATGGGAGCACAAATGCCTTTGGATGCAGAAGAAATCAGAGATCAGGAACACGGAAGCATCTGGAGCAGCAACAGGGTGCCAGCAGCTGGGCTCTGGAGAACTTCAGCCCCCGCATCCGTGGCGAAGATCAGCTCCCTGCGCAGGACACTTTTGGGGCTAAATATGGACACAATCACAAAACTATGAACCCCAGAGGTATTTTATTACTTTTATTCTCCCTTGTTTATCTGATTGGCTATCTATTTTGGGTCACGTTTTGTTTTGTATTCTGTAGTGGCTTTTTTTTTTTTTTTTGCTTTTGTTGAGGGATTGAACTCAAGAAATTGCACTTGCCAGGCAGGAGCTTATGCCGCTGGACTATCTCCTCAGCCCTCTGTAGTTACTCTTGTATTTCAGTTTTTTCCCTTTTTCTTTTGCTCTTCTCTTTGGTCTCCTTTTTCTTTCTTTCTCTTCCATTTCATTCTCTTCCTTCTTTTTTAATGTTAAGTTTTCTTACCTTTCTTTTCATTTTACTCTATGGATCCTCTTCCTGCCTTTTTTCAACTACTTTTTGAACTTGACCTTTCAGGAGAGAAACATCGTCTCTTCCCTTTCCTTCATATTCTATTTCACTCTTCTCTTCCTGTGTCCTCCAGTTTCCCAGAGCATGGGTGATCATCCTGTAATCTCCAGCCTTAACTCTACAACATTTATTATTATTATTATTATTATTGAATTCATTTAGTACAGGGGATACAGGCTCTACAGGGTCTCACTGCATAGATTGGACTCATAGTGATCCTCCCGTTTTCAGCCTCCAGGCACTGGGATTACAGGGGTGCACCACCACGCCCAGTCACAGTAGCGGTCTCAGTGTGCCCGGGGGGGGGGGTGGGGCTGGCACGGAACACCAGGGATCAAACCCTGACTGCTGTGCTCTGCCTAAGCAGGTGCTTTAGTCTGCTGAGCTATCAGGCTGGCCCTCTACAATACCATTAAAAATTATGGAAACCAAAACTATCCAATGTAGGAACGAAATGGAATCCATGAAACAGATTCAAACAGAAATCCAAAAGATTAAAATCTTCACTGAAAGTATATGCAACAGATTGCATGAAAGAGAGGGGTTAGAATTTCAGCTCTTGAGCACAGAACTGCAGTCAGTGATCATGAAAATAAATATACCTTAAAAATATCAAGAATCCATGAAAAAATCAATCCAACAACTAAGACACGAAAAAAAGAAGAATAACATAAGGCTGATTGGGGCAAGGAGAAAGGTGGAGGCAGCATAAATGCCATAAACAAACAAACAAAAATGTCAAAACACAGAGATAATGGCAGAAAGCTTTCCAAGTATGGATAAAGAATCTGACATACAAACAAATGACGCATAGAGAACTCCAAACAGTCATGACCTAGGGTTCTAGAAATCCAGCGCAGAAACAGAATTTAAAATCAGTTAGAGAATAGAAACGGATCACCTATAAAGCCGAGCCTATCAGAACCATGGTAGACTTCTCAACACAAGAAGGGCTTGGAGAGAATTTCATGTTCTGAAAGAAAACAACTTTCAGCCCAAACTGATGTTCCTTGCAAAGCTATCTTTCAAAATTAAGGGAGAAATGAGATATTTCCATAGCAAATAACAACTGAAGAGATTTAAGGCCGCCAAACCAACTCTACAAAGAATTATAGACAGAGATAAAAATGACCGCAATTACAAGAACAACAGCAAAAACAAAACAACAGATAGGTCAAGCCGTAAAACAGAGGGGAAAAGCAGGGAACCAGCAGGAGGAAAATATTATGACAAAGATAAATCGATGCATATTATCTATAAGCGTCAATGTAAATGAATTCACTTCACTAATAAAAAGAAAAGACTGGCAGGGTGAATCAAGAAACAAGCTCCACATAAGGTCCTGGGTTTGATCCCTGGTACCAAAAAAGTAAGACAAAACAAAGCAAAAACAAGAAATAAAATCCAACATGTTATATAAAAGAAACATATTTAACAAAAACAATCTTCCATACCACAGGAACCCATAAAAAGCAGGGGTACCTATTCTGTTTTCAGATCATGCAAATTTCAAACCGAAAAGGATCAGAAGAGATAAAGAAGGTCATTATGCACTTGTTAGGGGGAAACTTCAAGAGCAAGAGATGACAGTCATAAATATATTTGCCCCAAATACAGGAGCACCACACAATAGGGCAATTACTAATAGAGATGAAAAATCAAATAAACAATAACACAATTATAAATAGAGACCTCAGTAACTCATTATTACAGAGAAGTAGGTCAACTAGACAAAAAATCAATTAAGAAATATCGGAACTGAACCAAACCTGTGAACAAATGGGCTCAGTAAGTTTTCAGAGTGTTTCATCCAACAGCATCAGATACATGTTCTCCTCAGCCACACGTAGGCTTTCACTAAACACATATGTTATACACACACACACACTAGCACACAGAATGTAAACGCAAAGGAACTGAAGGTAGCCATGCATATCATCTAACACAGTACAATGAAATTGGAAATTAATGGAAAAGACACCCTCAAATTCTATAAGCACATGGAAATTAAATAATACTCTCCTAAACAATCAACAGGGCACAAGTGACACAAAGGAAGAAATTAAACAATATCTACAACTGAAGGAGATTGTAGATCCAGCATACAGTAGTGAATCCTCACATCAGGCAAACAACACAATTACAGATAATCTAATGTTACATCCCACGTTCCTAGAAAAAGAAGAGCGACACTAATCCAAACCCCATAGAAGGGAAGAAATTCTAAAGATCAGAGCAAAAATTAACACAATGGAGACCAAGAAAGCATAATAAAAAATTAAATGCGTTAAACAGTTGTTCTTGGAAAGGCTGAACAAAATTGATGAACCCCTCGCCAATCTCATTCAAAAAAGGAAAAGACTCCTATTCATGCACTGAAGAAGAATAGTGGTGAACGGAGAGCAGACCCTGTGGGAATCCAGAAGACTGTCGATGTCTACTTTGAGAATCTTTACTCTCATAAGGTGTAGAACACAAAAGAAATGGACAGATTCCTCACTATGTAGAAATTCCCAAAGCTAAACAAGAAGATATAAAATTCTAAATGACCCAATACAAGTTAATGAGATTGAAAATGTGACTAAAAACTCACCAACAAAGAAAAGCTCAGGTTCTGATTCATTTGCTGCTGACTTATATAAAAAAAAAAAGTATAGAGCAGAGCTAATGTCAACACTCTTCAAAGTCTTTAATGAAATCGAAAGGGAAGCAATTCTCCCTAACTCATTCCTGGCAGCGAATGTTACCTTGACACCAAATGGAAGAGAGACCCAATTAAAAAAGGCCCCTGCTAGCAAACATAAGAGAACTGAAATGAAAAATCCAATATGGGGGCTTGAAAGTTGATTCTAATGGGCAGAAGAGGGAATTAATGAACTTGAAAATGGATCAATAAAGATTATGCAACATGCAAAACAGAAAGGATGCAAAGGAAGAAAACTTAAGAGCCTCAAAGAAATGTGGAACACCACTAAGAGCATTAACATAAGGTAGGAATACTAGAAGGAGAGAAAAAAAGGCACAGAAACATGTTTGAAGAAATTACAGCTCAAAACAATAAAAATCGAATTTAAAAATCTATAAAGCTAACAGGTCAAATATCTCTAATTAGGATATGTACAAAGAGATATACACCCAGACAAATCATAGTAAAAATCCTAAAAGTGTAAGACAAACTTCTGAAAACAGTGAGAGAAAACTAACTCATCACATGCAAGGAAAATCAACAGAATCAGAGCCCCTCGGTAGCATTCTTGGGAAAAGAGGAGCAGTTCTGACCTACATCTCATCTAAGTGGTGCTGCTAGCTTTCTGCAACAGCAACAGATGCCTCGGCTAAGCAGCTTGTAAAGAGAAAAGATTCAGGCTCAGAGCTTAGAGGTCCACGATCAAACCTCGGTAATAGCAGGGGGCACTCAGAGAAGCAGAATCGCTCACTTCGGCTCCAGCCACTGAAAGCGAGCAAAGAGAGGGCTGGATCCCCTCTAAGGGCAGAATTCAGTGACCCGAGGTTCTTCCATGGAGATTCCAGTCTTAGAAATTCCACTGCCTACCGACAACACCGCTCTGCCAATCAAGCTTTTGACCCAAGTCTTGGGAGACACATAAGACAAAAAAGACAGTAACTCGGGCAGCCTTAGAGATGCGCACGCTCTCCACTCCAGCACTCTAGGCCACTCCCCACTGTGGTGCCCAGGATGGGCTCTAGCCGCTCTCAGAGAACTTCTGCTGGCTTCTCCAGAGCCTCTATGTTGGCCTGCTGGGGTGCTGCTGTAACCGCATGAACTGCGCGGCTCCATAAAACAGAACTTGTTCTCCTCTGGTTCAGAGGGTTGGACACCTAAGTCAAGATGCCATAAGCTTTACTTCCTTTTGAAGGCCCAGAACCCATTCTCTCCATAGCTTCCAGTGGTGGCTGGCAATGCTGGGCCCAGCCTTGGCTTGTGAGTGTGGGCATCTCTTGTCTCTGCTGTCACCCTCAAAGGGCCTCCCCTCTTTGTCCCTGTGTCTTCCCATGTTCTGTACTGTATAAGAAAACCAGTATTTTGGTTCAGGAGAAACCTAGTCCAGGATGATCAGACCTAGAGATGCTTCCATTAACTACCTCTGCAGAGTCTTTTCTTTGAAATATGATTGCACCTGCTGTGCCTGGGAAGCCCGCAGCCCTCGCTGGGGCTGAGTTTGGCTTAGGCAAAGTTTGCATCGCGTATAAATAACATTCCTGTGCAAATGGCTCACACAACTGGTTTCTGTTCATTAAGCCAGTGTAATTGCCTTTCTGTACAGCCAAAGCAAACAATTTTGCCCAAATTGTTGCTTCTCATACCCTGAAATATAAACAGAGTCAGGGCAAATAGCCATTGTCACTTACTATGTTTTTTTAATATTGGAGATTCCCATCCTATGAAGTTATCAGCAGCATCGTGAGTGAAACCTCTTCTTACACAGTGTGAAACTTCTGGTTGAGCTACAAGGCTCTTTGGCAGTGTGTCTAATCCTTTATTTTTCTTTTAACTATTGGTATTTAATTTTCTGTTTTGAGTTGTTGTTGGCTTGAGTTTTATTGATTGGAACTGTTTGCTATTGTTCTTGTTCTTTATTAATGAAATGTGTCATTCATTCAAAAGTACAGAGATTCATAACAGACACCCATGTGTTTGCCTCCAGACTTACCAAATACCAGTTTGCCTTTTAATAAATAAACCGTGACAGGTTCTTTTGCAGTCCAGTAGGTAAAGATTTTTAAAGGTTTCTTATTGAGCTGAACATTTTAAATCCAGTTAAGAGGGATTTGTAGAACAACATAAATTTCTTCAGGAAGTGTGCTTGGAGGGAGTCTCTTAGACAAAGGCTTCCCAGGAGGCCCAGGAAGGCTCTGCTCTCTTCTGTAATTTCCTTCTCTTCTTTTTTTTTGGCTGGCTCAGCCCACCCTGACCCAGCAAGTGGTGCTGAGGGTCGACCTGCAATCCCTTGCTCCTGCCTAAGCTTGCCTAAGCAGGTGATTTAAACCTCTGAGCTATCCGGCTGGCCCCTTCTTTTTCTCCTTGATGTCACCCACAGCCAGGAATTGGTCCCCATTGCAGGACTGGCAGCTGCTACGCTTGTCTCTTCCACCCATGTCTCCCCTTAGAGGTAGAGACTGACAATGCAGTGACTGTCTCCTTGTGCCCCGAGCCCCTCAGCTCATTCCATCCTCCCTTCAATCCAGATTTCCCTGACTTCTGCTTGTCCTATGTTCCCCATTGGCCCGTTAGGCTTCGGTGACTTCTAGGGTGTGATTCAATACCTTAGCCACTCTTCCTTCTTAGGTACACTTGCTCAGCATGTCCCGATTCCTCTTCCTCAGTATGTACCAAATCAGCTCCCTACGTGTCCCTGTGCACAGCCACCCAGAGCAGCTGCCACTGTGCGTTCTGTCCTCGCTGCCTCCTGTGTATCTGTGTAGGCCCCTCTGGCTGGTTCTCCACATTGCAGCCAGAGCAAACTTCAGAGAACACAAATCTTATGATTGGAGAAAGGTCCTCCTGGGCTATGACCAACTTCTTAGTTACCCTCCTCCCTGACCTTTCAGATTTTCAAAGTTTTATGCCTCTTACGCCAGGGCCTTTCTCACCCTGTGTCCTCACCTTGAAAGGCTCTCCCTTCTCTACAAATGGGGCGGGTCATGACCCTCTACTTAGACCTTAAATCGAACACTGCTTCTTGAGGGAAGCTGACTGGTCCTTCAGCAGGGGCCAGATTGCCTTACTGGGTCTTAATGGTCCCCATTGCTTGCATGAGAACTGCACTCCACCCTTCCCATCAGCTTGTGAGTGCAACGGAGACGTGACCATGCCAGGGAGTCTCCAGCTACGTGACTTATTGCCATCCTTGTCTGGGTTGTGTGGAGACATATCTGATGGTGCTAACAGAGGTATGGAATTTTAGGCCTTCATTGCCTGTAAATCTCTCCTTCTATGTTTCAAAAGTAACATGAGGACACAGGCTAACGATCCAGCTGGTATAATGAGATTCAGGGAGGGAAAGCTCCTGACAGAAGAGAGCTGATTAAAGACAAAGTGTTTAAAGGCATCATAACGAAATGGAAAGAGCTATGAATTCAGACCTCTGCTCTGTCTCTCCTGCATGAAGAGTGCAGTAGTAGGAGAATGCCAGCCTTGGTTTTGCCATCTAGGAGACAACAAGATGCTAGTTTCTACATTAGGTAAAACAGCTACAAGTATCCACAGTGCCTGCACCACAGAGTCTGTAAAAATTTATGCAATAAAGAAATAAAAATGAATGAATGAAAGTGAAGTAGCCAGTGATAGGTTCTAGCCCTGCTATGAACTGCGGAATCATTACAGGGGTCATCCAATATGGCTGAAGCCCTTAAAACAACAGTTTATCTTCTCAGAGACTGCTTCCCCCTTCTTCTCCAACTCAGCCCAGGGTGCAGTTTCCTTCCACCTTCCACCTCAGGGAAGGCCCCAATCAGCTCCTCAGGCATATCTAAATATCTCCCTCAAACCCTACCCCTGGAAAAAGGCCATAAAAGCCTCAGCCTCCCTTTGTTCCAATCCAGAGAATTCCTTATCTTCTCAGATTCTCTCCCTGTCCTCCAAGATAATAAAGCCCTTTCCCTTTTTCCTTCTGCCTGTTTCTCTGCTGTGACACTGTCAAACCCTATCAGCCAGCAATTGCCTGTTTTACAGGCTGGGTGGAGGAGCAGAGTCCCACTGATGTCAGGAAAGGGTGTGGTGCAGAGAGAACAGAACCAGTAGAAAGGGGTGACAGTGTCGGCTTAGAGCTGGAATGTCTCCCGAAACTCGTGTGCGCAGACGTGGCACTTGTAGAAGTGACTAGATTACGAGGGCAGTGTGTTTATCTGTGCTGCCGGTGCTCTCTTGTTGGAAGAGGCGGCTCGTGGCGCATGCTCCCTCCCCAGCTGCCCCCCACCTCATGTCCCTTCTGCAGCGATCTGAGCAGCTTCGTCCACTGGGTTTCTTTACCGAGACATTTCTCCTGCGCAGCCAGCTGAACATGCACAGACTAAAACCAAAGGAAACCTCTGCTCCCTTTCTATTTGGGCACTGGGTACTTTGGCTCAGGGCTAAGATGAAGAGGAGATGGGCCAGAGTGTCTGGGCTCCAGAAAGTGGACGCAAGTAGAGGCTAAAGCACACCTTCCACGGTTAGTGATGGCCGGAAGAAGGGTCACTTGTGACCCTGGCAAAAATAGCCAAGTGGAGGGCAGAAGGCAGAACCAACTCCGAGGGAGCCAGCAGGTGAGGGGCAGAAAGAGCGGCCTGGTGTTCTTGATGTGAGTGTCTAGAACTTGGCCTCCCAGGTCTGAAGGAAGAGATAGGTGGGAGAGGATGTGCCCTTGGTCTTCTGTTTGTAGGTGGAAGAGACAGCGACTACTTACAGTCTAGGAGAAAGGATCAGAAGCAAGGATGCACCAGCAGGAGAAACAGGCAACAGAGCTGGACTTCCAAAGAGCCCCCAGTGCTGCCCTGTCCTCAGTGACCCTCTGGGGTTCCCTTAGTCGGATCTTCCCAAATGAAGAAGCATCTCTGCCTCTGGGTATTCATGGGGCCCCATCTCAGGGCCATTGATGTTCTTTGCCCCCTGCTGCACTCCCCAAACCCTAGCCTAGCCTCTCTCTTTGACCTTCAAAGCCTCTGCATCCCAGCCCTGGCCAGTGCTGGGCTATGTTACTGCCTACCCTCTGCTACCCGACTTTCTGGCCACGCTCAGCACCTGGGCTGCCATGCCTCGTCCCGACTGTCCTCCCAGGAGAAGTGGGACTTGGGCCAGAGGGCATGGAAGCTCCTGAGGCTGTGGCAGAGAAGTCTTTACTTTGAAAACAAAAATATATTTAGCTTATGATTGAAAGAAGGAAGAGAGCTCATTTATTTATGCAGTAAATCTCCACAGAGCCCTGGTAGGCTCTATGCAGCTTTCTGCTCCAGAGCAGCACAAAGGCGTTAAACCAGTCCTGACACACCTGTTCACAGAGACAGGCCTTCAGGAGAATGCCATGGGGAGGCCTCTGTTGTCACAGAGTTCAGGAAAAAGGTCATTTGCTCAGAGTGGTGGCCAGAGAGGAAGGAGGGGCAAAGGGGCATTGTGGGGTCACTTGTTTTTAAAGTAGCAGACTCTTGCAGTGCCTGTTGCTCACCACTGTCATTGTCATCACTGAAGTCATCTTTTGCAGAAATGTCTTCACTGTGCACTAAATGTAGTACAATGGCTGACTCTTGCATGCAGGACCAAGTGACACAATACACACTTAGCTTAAAAGCCATCACCGTGTTTTTACTTGGTTCTTAATGAGATTTAGTTTAATTCCCCTGGGCTCCAACAAGTGCTGAGCCATTGCCTTCTGAGGGCATAGGCACTGTGTCCCTGGCTAGGTATAAAGAAGTGTCTTGTTACCAACAAATGGGGCCTAATTGCATCTGACGTATTTGAACAATTATGCTTTAATTAAATTCTTATAAAATTTAAGTGCTTCAGAACTGTTTCTCTTAAGCCGGGCGTGGTGGCGCATGCCTGTAATCCCAGCACTAGGGAGGCTGAGGCAGGAGGATTGTTGTGAGTTCGAGACCAGCCTGAGCTACAAAGTGAGCTTAAGGCCAGCCTCAACTGCACAGTGAGACCCTGTCTCAAAAAAAAAGACAAAAAAAAAAAAAAAAAAAAAAAAAAGAACTGTTTCTCTTAATCTCAAACACATGTTTCTTAAAAATCATTTCTTATTTAATGAGCTACCCTCAATGCATACTGGAAAACAAAATTAAAAATGTAATACATGTCACACATGAAGTGTGCTTTCTTGTATTTACCCGTCATATTGTTTTCATCTTCCACACGGGGAAATTCAGATGCGCCTGGGTTTTGGGGCTGCTCTGGGTTCGTCAGCGAGGGGTGTGAATGACAAAGGGGTGGCGAGAGGTGCATCTCACTGGCGCTTCGCTGGCTCTTCCAGTGCCTCTCACTTGTGTTCTCCATTCACCTCATTTGTTTTTATCATCTACCTGACACAGCTTGATCTATTACAAGTGTGTGACAGGAGACAAGAGAAGGTTTGTCACCAAATTTTAATAAGGTCTGTGATATGCTGCACATAGTAGGCAAGTAAATATTTATTGAACTGATTAAAATTGAGTCGGGATCAAGGCTATCTGGCAGATGGTTGAGGTACAGGTTGCTATAGTAACAGGCTCAATCCCTGCACAAGGGTGTTGTGGGGGAGGCAAAGGACAGCACAAAATGTTGAAGCAAGCAACAAGAACAGAGAAAGGCCACAAACAAGGAAACTGCTACATGTCATCCTCATCCAGCATAGACAGAGATGCCGCACAGAGCAACAATACGGCCTGGTCCAGTTTCGTGAGAAGCTGAGTTCACCTTAACTACATGTGGGGTGACACTTAACAAGTAGTGCTAAGTTTTCACAATGCCTCACTTGCGCGGCAACCCCGGGAGCCGAGTGACTCTCAGCTCTTTCAGTGAAGGCCCTCACCTGTCCACACACTGATGGTATTTTCAATTTTGTGCCCATTTCATATAGCTTTCTTTCCATGCTTAAGCACTATTCATTTGCCTCTAGCTTAGAATGCTTGGGTAAAGGCAACATAAAAGTTAAAAAAGTACAAGTCAGAACAAACAAAAACCCTGCAAGGATGAGAAATGACACAACAGATACGCGTGTGTCGGTCATCTGAACCAGCCGGTGTCCGAGCCCCTTCCCACGTCAGACCTGGCTTCTTATTAAGGTGAATGTGCCGGGAACTTGTCTCCAGCCTGTTCTGAAGCTACAGCCAAAACACCCCTCCCTGGAGCCACAGAGACGCGGAGGCTGCCCTCTCTGGCACAGCTGCGGGAATGCCGGGGGCACGGGCAGAGCCCTAACAGCCTCCCAGATCAGCTCTCCGGAACAGTGGGAGCGTTTCAGAGATTCTGTTGTTCCCTACCAGGTCTCCAGCCAAGAGCACTGCCACTCTGTGGGACCTTTATGTGAAAAAGAGAAGGTGCCCCTCCTGGCAGGTGCAGGGCTGTCTTCATCTCCGAGCTCTGCTTCTGTCCTCAGAGGGGCCCCTCAGGAGCCACCCTCCCAGGGATGTCCTTTCTGCCCAAACCAACTGATTTTTGTCTTGCTCTGTGCAGCCAAGGGCCTTATTGATCTGCATAATAAAGCCCCGCATCTCCCACCCTCCATAACAGTGTCCCGCAGCCCTTTTAAAGTACAGAATTCTTTAATATGTATGCTGTCTTTTTCTAGAATTGTCACAGCACTCATTGTAACTCCCCAAACATACACAACTAACAAAGGTTTGATATCAAGTCAGCCTTAATTTACTAGCCCCAAGTAAATAATTAGCTTACTCATAATTAAAACACTAATATTCAAGATTAAGTAACTTCTAGTATTTAAATGAAATAGTTTCAAAGTTAGATTTCTCTTATGGTTTGAAGAAGGTGGAGAAGCTATCAGCTGGTTCATCTAAAGTACACCTGAGGGCCGGCCAGATAATTCAATGGACTAAAACGCCTGCGTAGGCAGAGTGCAGGGGCGAGGGTTCGATCCCCAGAGAGCCGAGCCAGCCCTGGTCCCGGGGCGTGCTGAGACCGCGACTGAGCCTGGGGGTGGTGACGCGCGCTTGTCACCCCTGCGCTGGGGAGGCTGAACGCGGGAGGATCACTGCGAGTCCCATCTGTGTAGTGAGACCCTGTAGACCCTGTACTAACAATACTTAAAAAATAAAGACAAGACAAAGCTCACCTACTATGAATCCCCTGGCGGGCAGGACGCCCCTTTCTCGCCCGTGAACAGCTATGCCCCGCGCTCGCCGAGTGTCCTCTCCCAGCGCTGGCCGCCCCCACTGTCCGCAGGAGCCCACTGCGCAGTCCAGGCCGGTGGCCGCGTCTGTCTCCCGCAGCTCTCTCCTTCCTGCCTGTTGGCCCGCGCCGCTCGCCCACCTCCTGGCGCATCCAGCCCCTGCAGCCCGCAGAGTTTCTTCCCCAGAATGTCCGTTCCTCCTAGACTTTGGCTTCTGTGACAGGTCGCCCGCCTTGGACGCAGTGCGGTGACACTGTCCTCGGAAGCCTTAGCGGGGCTCTTTCCCGTTGCTTTTTGCACTGTGTCATCGCCATGTCGAGCCATCTTCGCCTCGTGGCAGTGCCCGTTTCCGAGGCTCTGCTGCCCAGCACCCCAGCCTCCGGCCCCTCTGCCTTCCAGCGAGCTCCGCACCCCACGCCTCCCTGGCTGAGCCCCAGCACCCGCCTGTCCAGTCCTCTCTGTCCCAGCCCAATGAGAAGACGACTCCTTTGCCTAGCCAAAATCCAGGTCCACGTAGGTGCCTGACTCAGCCTAGGGTTTCCCTGACCCCTGCGGTCCTCCCCACTCATCTTCTGTGCTCATCCGCTGGTGCCTGTGCTTCGTCATCCCGGAAGCCACCACTCCCTGAAAGCACCGGCTGTCACATTTCCTTTGTCATTGTCCACTATCTTTGTGGTTGCTTGTGTAAGAATTCACACAACTCTAAAATCACGTTGTGCCCTCACGAAGACTCTCAGGTCCCAGGCCTGCCAGCCTCTGAGTTCCCAGGTCCCAGGCCCTTCCAGCCTCTGGGTTCCCAGGTCCCAGGCCTGCCAGCCTCTGAGTTCCCAGGTTCCAGGTCTGCCAGCCTCTGAGTTCCCAGGTCCCAGGCCCT